>BMAO01015464.1:0-307764 GCA_019973975.1 Trichonephila clavata | reverse complement strand
AAGATATCCAACTACTTGTGACAAGTTTTAAAAAAAATGGAGAAATGTGGATTTTTTGTGGTTTGTTAGATTTGTTTAGTATATTTTAGAAGAAACATGTAAGAACTAAGAAGAGAAAAATAAATTATTATTACTAAAATGGGTGTTTATGAACGCATTTTCAATTCTGATGTGTTTCTATATTATTCGTTTTTGAAATGACCTTAAGGATATAAGAGATATTTTAATTTTTACAAAAACTAGAGCACTTTATCTTAGTTATTGCATTATAAACAGTGATTATATTAACATAAGGGACTGTAAATTTTGTAATAAAACAGTGATTGGTAGATCTAAAGGTTAGAACACTTCTACTATTATACAGAACGTATACAAAAAAATTTGAGTTAATTATTTTCAAAACTTTTTGAGCAATCGTTGTCCTTATTTTAGCATTTTCAAAAAAACAAATTTCGAGTAAAATGCGTTTTTAAGTATGACATCTTGCTTAAAGTAATGACATCTGCTTTTACTAAAATACTTGTAGTTTTTGTTCAGTGAAAGGAAAATAATAAAATTGGTATTTTTATAAAGCTAATAAGATGACCTATAAACTAAAATCATAAAAAAATTTATCAATTTTTGGCAAAATTCACAATTTTACAATTTTATGGTAGAAAGATACTTTAAACGCAAAACTGAATAACATGTTTTATACTTAGTTAATGTTTTTAATTGCTGTTCTATATTCTGAATAATAAAATCTGTTTTCGGCACACAAAAAAAAATGGATTTATTTAAAAGGCAACTTTATCTCTACAATGTTTGTTAACATAATTATTCACTTCCAATGCTAACAAAGCTTTTAAAACAAAAATCTGTTTAAACTTCTCAAAACTAAATGTATATATTCCATCATTTATATTCATTCGTTACAACAAACAATAAACTAACTTTCTTGCGGAAAGCAGAATCTTCGATAGTTAAGAAAGCCTCAAAACCATTCCGAAATACCTTTCTCATTAATATTAATGTATTTCTAACGTGCCCTTCAGCTCACCACATTTCCAGAAAATGAATTTTGAAAGTTTCATACGTTTCTATTTATATGTAAATCCACCACACTTACGGAAAAGCTGTTTTCTGGGGCTTTCTGCCACTTCGTTGCTTGTATGTAAATTTCAAACATTGTATGCCCTAGAATCATCAGCTTTCCATGTGAATTTGGCTTAGTCGACTAGAAATTCGACGATAACGGTCGTTCAGAGATCTTATCGAGGCATGAATATACAAGTTAGATGAGATTTGTTGAAAATGAAATTATTTATCGTGAGAGAGAGAAAATTTTTCACGACAGAGTTAAGTTTGTGATTTCTTGATAAAAGGTTCAAAGCATAATTATCACGAAGAGTAACTGTGTAATTCTATTCAATATAAGAATAACACAAAATTTAAAAGAATGTAGTATTTTTATTTGTTAATGAAATACGTGACTTTAGCATTACTTTTCTAACATGGCTGTCAGTTTTGTTTAGAAATCTCTAACATATACTTATTATTAATTTTGTGAAAATCGATTTTTTAATTCAAGACAAAAGTGAAAAACTGTACATACAATACAATTTATATTCATCATACGAGGGATGATCAGAAAAAAAGGGTTACAACCCGCAGCATTTGAAAACTACATATTGAGGAGAAATTTGTTTCCCCCTAGAGTGGAGACAAATGGCGTTAATTGTCATACAGCTGGCTTGTGGGTAGGTAGTGAAAGTTCCCAGATGGTTCAGGACGATTGAAATGGCAAGATCCTCAGGAAATTGGTCTCGTTTGAAAGTGCAAGCTGTTATTCGATTTTTATGGGCAAAGAATGTATCCGCATCTGCAATAAGCAGACAGCATGTAGAGATATGGTGTCACTCTTTTCAATCAGGCAGACAGGATGTCGAAAACCGCAATATGACAGGGAGCGGCCGGCCAAGTTCTTCAACGACAGAAATCAACACGTTGCGAATTGAAGAAATGATTCAAAATGATCGAAAGGGAAACTCTGCGTGAAATCTCGTCAGAGCTGGAACTGAGCTATGGTAGCTGGCAGCATATCATTTCTGATGTGCTGCGATATTCCAAGACAGTGCTATGAAAACATCCGTCGAGACTTGGCTCAATGGACTGGGACCTGATTTCTCCGAAGACGGATTAAAAAAGTTGGCCCTTCGTTTTGATAAATGCCTAAGTATACTAGGTGATCATGTCGAAATGTGATAGGCACGTATGACTCTTAATTCCCTTTTGTATTTTCTGTCTATTAATAATAAATATTTCTTTATTCGATTTGTAACCTTTTTTGGGGGGATCAGCCCTAGCATATAAGTATTTGAGTACTGTGTATTGTTGCAAATTTGCGGAGGAAAAGCAGCCGACGGTACCAATTATTTGAATTATAACAGATTTATAAATGGACGAGGACGAACACATGGCTGCACGAAGAAAAATCGACATATATGCACAAAGAAATATTAAACAGATTATTTACTGTAGTTGAAAACGCACTCGTTGCCAACAAGCTTTACTATGCTCCAGAAAGGGCGCTCTAGAACAGTTCCATTAGTAGGATAAAACCTCTGTCTTATCCCAGTCAACACACAAGCAGATTCTGATTACGACTGGCTCTCTTCTGAAATTTGCCTCATTCAAACTGACTCGACCTTTGTCTCAAATGTCCCTTGAAATAGCTTCGTGGAAATTTTTAGAAGGGTTGATCCCAGAGACTTTTCGAAGGTTCTTTGGCGATTATAGTAGTTGCAATGATTATTAAAATATGATTCATAAATGCATAAAAGTGTAAACATGCGTTAAGAATTGAAAGCACATATATTTTGATTGCTAAGATATAAAAATTTTAAAATTTGTAGTTCTAAAGCAAATTACAGAATATATATATATATATATATATAATATTATTTTTTTAAAAAATATATATATATATTTTTCTCAGAGTATTTAGAAAAAAAAATGATGAATAATAGCTTTAAATATACTTTTAAAAAAAATGAAGTATTGGGCTCAAGTTAAAAAATTAGAACAACTAAATAATTATCAGTAATTACATTAGAGTTTAAACACTGATTAAAATAAAATTAAATGAAGGAATAACGGAAAACTAACTTACTGGAAAAAGGAGAAATAACTGCGTGGAAAGTCGCATCGAATTATGAAACAGACATGGACGTCGATTAAACGTTCTACAAAATAACTTCTCATAGAAACTTCTCACCCTCCGTGTGAAGGGAACCGATGCTCGTTAAATCTGTTGAAGCTGCATGTGTGGAGTGGTAGTTGGGAGAGGTGGTTGCCAGCTCAGGTATCGTCCTCGTCACTTGACTGTGGTACAAAATTTCGAGGTCCGTTGCCAATAACCCTCCTGTTGCCTCGTATAGTTCGACGTTAATATAATTCTCACTCCCACAGAAATTTCTCGAAGTGCATTAGAAAATCTACTAAAAAAGATTACGAAGGTCATTTATTGCAATACCTTAATACAGTCCATATTTGTAATATTTCTACTAAAAATAGTTTTGTATGTGTGTTTACTGTGGTTACAGTTTTCTGTATGATAAAAAAAACTGATAAAAATTAAATTAATATGCCCAAAAAGATAAGAAAAAAAGAATTTATAAGTCATTGTTGCTTGTTACCGGTCTAAAAGAGATAAGTAAAAGTTTTGAAAGGAAAATAAGTTGATATTTTAATCCCATTAATAAACCTTCATAATTTGACGTATTTTTTGGGGAAAATTTTTCTTTTTCGATAAAGTTACGAAAATTCTTAGTGAGATATTTATCTTTTTAATTATATATGAACGGTGTAATTTGCGGTTTTTCATCGTACTCTTTTTCTACCTTTAGGAAAAGAGAAAGTAAAAAAACAAACCCCAATTTATTTTAAAAGTGTGATGTTCTTACGGCAAAGTTTTTAAGCCCTTATCTTAGTATTTTAGCTCCATTATTACTTTTAATGATGATAAATTAGCAGTTTCAAGGTATAAGGCCAATAATAAATAGCTTAATTCTTATCATTTAAAAGCTTCTTAAAAATAAATAACACCGCATTAAAATTATTACTGAAATGCAGTTTTGATATAATATATCACAAAATAATATATATCTCTAAAAAGTCCATCTTTTTTTATGACAAAATGTTACTTGCTTTATATGTACTGATATAATTTTTAAAAATCTTTGCAGTTCATTTAAGTCTCTTTCACATTATTGCTCATAAAATGGTATTACTTAAAAAGAAGATAATGTTAAATGCTATGTGTATGACACTAACTTTTACCAATCTTTGTCAGCTGAAAAATTTCCATGTATGAAAAAGTTTGAGGAGAAATTATTTTTTATATTTTAGTCGACGTATATTTGTGTGAGCAAAGATTTTCTTGCATAAAGATCAACAAGAATAAATATTGATGCAAGTTGGTGGACGTAAGCTTGCAGGCATGAGAATTTAAACAAGCAATCTTACTGATGATTTCCAAAAAAAAAAAAAAAAAAATGTAGAAAGGTATGGATGGGGTACATGTATCTCATGAAACTGGTTTTAAAATTAAATGTTCTTGTGCATCTAGACAATATGAAATTAGCACAATAAATAAATTGAATAAAACTGCCTCTAATTTATTTAATTTATATTTATTATTTTATAATGAATGTAATAATTTTTAAAAAGTGCGACCCTCCGGTATCATTCTCTAACCCCAATGTGGCCCGCTAACCAAAACAAGTTGCCCACCCCCTGATTTAAGTGATCGCGTCTTCTAATAAAGAGTTCAGTTTAAGCAACATCACTAGAAATACTTCTTGTCGACAACCCTGGGTGGGCCCTGGCCATCTCCAGAAGTTTTCTCCAGGCATCTCTACTTTTGGCAACTTTTTTCCAGTTTCTGACCTTTAAAATATTTAGGTCTTTTTTGAGGCAGTCAATCCATCCTAACGGTCTGCCCCGAGGTCTATTTCCCATGGGCTTTCCCAGAAAGACTTTCTTACAGCAACAATCTTCATTCATTCTAGCCAGATGACCAGCCCATTTAAGTCTCTGTAATTTGAAAATTTTTACAATATCAGGTTGTTCGTAAATTTTATAAAATTCTTAGATCTTCTTTTCCATGATCCATTCACTTGGATCCCACCAAGAATGTTGCTTAAGATCTTTCTCTTGAAAATTCCCGAAGCTTCCTCACCACATAAAGTCAATGGCCAAGTCTCTGATGCATAAGTCAGGACAGATCTTATTAGACTTTTGTAAAGAAGCAATTTAGTTCTTAATTTGAGAAAACTGGATTTTAAATACTCTTCAGGGCATCAAAACATCTATTTGCAGCAATGATTATTTATAAATTTCTGGGGCCAGCTCATTTTTATAATTTCTCTCAGTTCCCAAATAAGCAACACTGTTAACTTTTTCAAATTTATAATTGCTAATTTCTATGTGACTAAGTTGTAAGTCGGACTTTAAACAAGGCAAATATTTATTTTTATTCTCGTTTACAGGTAAGTTATAGAAATACTTCTTATACCAAAGTATTTGTTCTTATTCTTCTTTATCAGATTGCATTGCTTTCAAGTAGAATATGTTCCACATATCCTATATATTTTCATATAATGGGAAAAATTAACATACCAATATGGATTTAAGAAACCTTTATTTTTTGTGGAAAATGACGAAATAAAACAATTTTGTCAAACGCGAACAGCTCATTATTAATAAAAACTATAAACGTAAGTATTCAACCTGAGCTTATACTTAATCTATTTTCAGTAGCAAGGGAAATTGATAAAGAATTTTATATTGAAGTTTGTGCGCTGGAATTCTATTTAAAAGCAATTAATCTCGCCATTCTGTGAAGCTTATAAATATAAAAATAACTGCTAACAAATCATTAGAGAAAAGATTCGAAGTTTCAACAAAAGAAAAAGTAACACCGAAGATTATTATCTCGGTGAAAATCAAAGAGAGCGGAAAAGAAGCGAAGTCATCTTTAAACACAATTCTTTGCTCATTACTTCACTTCGCTTCCGCATTGTTCTCGTCGTTCTGCTAATCGATGGTTTCGGAAAGAAAAAAAAATGAAGAAGTCCGCGTCTCATAAAGTTCGAAATTCATTCCAAACGGTTTTTTAATCTATTTTCTTCTTTCTTTTCTTTTTAAAAAATAGAATATTCGTTTTTTTTTTCTAAATCGAGATCGTAATGCTCCATTTAATTCAATAGGTCAGTGAATAAACAGTTCTATTTCAAAATGATAAAGAAGAAGAACATTTTGTTTTGGGGAATCGAACGTTTATAATGTGAAAGGAACAATTCATCACATTGTTTTTATATTTTACAGAATCATGTTTGTCTTTTGTTCTTTCTATTTGAAGTATCAATAAAGCTATATACATTGTTTTCGTTTCCTATATATATATATATATATACAGAGAAAGATTATATATCCAACTGCTATAAATAACTTGATATTTCTAATTAATTTAAAAAATACACTCAAGCGACCTTTCTTAATTATTATATTTAGAATTTAATCCTCACGATTCAGTGCACATTAAACATATAATAAATAATTTTTTCGAAGACAATTTTTTTTAAGAATTAGATTTCTTTACAGATTATAGTCAGTTATTTTTATCAGAAAATCACATATTTTCCTTTCCTCAATGAACCGTATCTTAGTTCTCTCCAAATATGCATAACAGCGTCGTAAATAAAAACTGAGTATATTATGCTCTAATACCTTGTTGAAGAATTAGAGGTTTTGTACTTTTTTTTCTGATGTCCTATATCTATCAAACTTTTTTTTTATTGTAACACATGTTCTAAAATTGTTACACAGATATCATTAACTATAGGTGAAACACTGTTTCTTTTAGGAGTTACTTTTTCTATCTTTTACTTGAAGATCATTCTTTTAAAATTCATATTTTGACACTTGAGAAGTTGTACAGAGTATAAAAAAAACCATCCGTAAGATTAGTAATTACCACAGTCAATGTCTTCTCTTAAAAATCAGGTATAAATAATTAGGAGTTTATTAGTACGTATTTTTGTTATAAATTTAAAATTACTATTCTGCTGCAAAAAATCGAAACTTTAAAAAAAGTTCTTAAAAAATAAATTAATCAATTTTTTCAATTTCTACAGCTCTCTCTCCCTAAATAGATATACATATTTATTTATACATATATATCTTGTTCACAAATTTTCAATCTTTAATAAAATAGTTTTTATTCATCCAATCACGTTAAAATAAATTTTTTTAAACTTGCAGTGGATGACACTTGATGTTAATACAGTTTTTCAAATATTAATTCATTAATTAATATAAATTTATTACCGGTTTTCGACGCCTACCTAGATTCGACTCCATTGTTGTAACAATGTAACTTTTAAAACAATGATAAAAGTTGGCGTCGAAAACCAGTTTTTCAGCCAAACTAGCCAAGCCGGGTGTACATTGTTACAACAATGCAGACAAATCAAGCTCTTTTTTCAATTCCTACAATTAGTTCACTCTCTCCCTGTATATTTATATATACATATACATTAGGAAATAATTGTAACTTTTCCAATCTCAAATAATTGAGTTCAAGTCGATTTGAATCTAATTCCAATATTTTACTGACTAACTGTCAGTTATCAAATTTATATATTAACTAATTAATCAATTGAAGAGTTTCTCTCGTCTAACTTTCAATTACTTTACGTTAATCTCAAACTTCTATCATCTAACTCCTAACCTCTCTCTCTCTCTTCGAATCTAAAAGTTAATGCTTAAATATACGACATGATTTGCACAAATCGCATCTTCTTCTTCGGGAGAAAGTTCTCAATTGAACAATATTTAATTTAATAGAATTTTACCAAAAGGATTAGTGAAAAGTACGTGAATAGACTCGTTACGAGATGACTATTTAAAGCAGCAGTTCTTAAACATTAGATCGCCGCGGTCCCCCTTTATGTTTGAGGGTGACATCACGGTTTTCCAAGATTTTGAATATTCTTCTCCAACTTAATATTCTTGATCAAAATACAAGTTCTGATAGTTTTTTCATTGGGGACTAGTCTAGAATGGCACATCTTTCAATTTTCCCCATAAGGCCTTTCAGAATATGTAAAAGAGAGAAATCTGAATGTTTCGTGAGAGACTCCGTGGACCCCCTAGAAAGGTGGTGCAGACCCCCAGGGGTCCTCAGTCTACAGTTTAAGAAACGCTGATTTAAAGAATACTAACAAAGTTTTTCAATTGCTGGGATAATAAACATCAGAAAAAAGATTTTCTTTTTAATTCTGAAATTTAGAAACATGGTCAAATGCAGACAAAGGATATTTACATACGTGTAAGTATGTCTACTGAGTGAAAGTTTAAGGAATTCAAGGTATTGTAAATGATAGACAACGATTCATTATATTAGCTGTATTTAAAGGAATTAAATTCCATATAAAATAATAGCATGATTTAACTTCATGAGTTTAATTCAGTCAATATTACACACTTCGTTTTTCAAGATAAATTTTCATTCTTACCACATTTTTCATTTTTTATATAAATACAGATCTTTATCTAAAAATATAATAGACTTTTAAAATAATTTTTAAAAGTCTGTATTTTATTAGTATTGATTTAAAAAATACTATGGATATAAAACTGTATTCTATTATGAAGGGCGTTGAAAATCACAGTTAACAATAATATCGAAAAGTATTCGTTAGATTTTTTAGGATATTTAGATTTAGACACTTTTATCAGCGAATATATTAAAATACATCGCTTTCATGCGATTAGCTTATATTCATTTGTCACTTAAAAGTTGCAATTTCTTCTATTTTTAAAAATAAAGCATTAAAAATTTGAAATGTTGCCTCTTTTAAGAAATAAAATGCATAAAAAAATGAGTGATTTTTTTTTAATTACTTACGCAATACGTAATTGCATTTCCAGGAACTGAAAAAAAGCTCCCCAAATTATATATTACCCAATAATTTTTAAAGCCCTGGCAGCTTGTTTCCAAGATGAAGAAAATTTCTTAATTATCCTAATTTCTTAACACTCAAAAATTTTAGATTCTAAGCTAAAAAACCAAAATTAAGGAAATTGTGTAATTTTTCATACCAAGAAATAACTCATTTTAAAATGATTACAGCTACGTTATTATCATTAATTTAGCTAACTTGTGATTGGTTTGTCATATACTACAAGGTTAAATAAAAAAGTAAAGAAAATTGATTTGACTCTAAAACACAGATTTTTTTTCTTTTGTATGCACTTAATTAATTTTTATATGTTGCAGTATCAGATGATGCAAGTTTTATACAAACTCCTACGTCAAAGTATTCAATAAGGTATTTTTAATTACAGTATAAATTTTCCTTAGAATAACACTTGTGTTCTAGAAGAAAGATATAAACGTTCCATTAATAAAGATTCTAAATTTTTTCAAACTTGTTTTTGTTTAAAATGTCCAAAATTCGCAGTTAAATTTTATATAAATTCCCTATTAACAACAAACAAGACAATTTACAAAAATTTATATACTGAATTTTAAAATGAAAATTATCATCTGTGAGGCATGATTATTTAAAAATGAGATTTTATTACGCATTTGCAAAAGATATTACTTTTCAATTTCTACTATTATATATAACTCACTTTCTCTCCCCACATATATATATTTATATATCTTGTCCGAATTTTCAATCATTAATTAAATACTTTCTATCCAATCAAATCCAAATAATTTTTTTTAAACTTGCAGTGAATGACACTTGATGTTAATACAGTTTTTTTCATATATTAATTCATTAATTAAATTAAATTAATTTCCGGTTTTTGACGCCAACTTAGATTCGTCTCCATTGTTGTAATAATGTAACTGTTAAAACAATGACAAAAGTTAGCGTCGAAAATCGGTATCTCAGCCAAACCGGGTGTGCATTGTTACAACAATGCAGACAAATCATGCTGTCTTTTCAATTCCTACTATTAATTTTCTCTTCCCCCCCAAAAAAGTATATATTTATATATACAGTAGAACGCGTTTATCCGAATCAATTGGGACCGGACCCCGTTCGGATACGCGATTGTTCGGATAACCCAAAACCGAATGCGATCCATGCAGTGTATGATACTGGACACTATACAAATATTGAAAATCATCACATGCGGGAAACGTGCTTGAAGAAAAAGCAAAATAGGTGCAAAATGTCGCAATGTTACATTTATTGTGGAAAATAATCACTTATTTTTCGCTGTACCATTGTACACCTTCGTTTTTCCACTGGAAGGTCTCTGATTCTCTTGAGCAGCAGTAGTTGAGTAGAACATCACTCTGATAGTTGTTCGTACCACTCCATAACTGTCTCTAACGCAGAAACGCGTCAGCATTTGATGGACCCTTACTACTTTCGTTGTTGCTGTTGTGTTGTCCTCGTCTTCATCCATTTCATCGTCGACAGGGTCGGATTTTTCTTGCATGGAAGTCACTATCTCGTCATTATGTTGCATTTGAAATCCACAGTCTTTTGCATCGCATGCTATCCAGGATTCTACATCAACAAAACTCAACAAAAGAGCACGTATACACCCCTTCACTTGGAAACGAACTGACCTAATATTCCGCGCAGATGTTTACCAAATCACACAACTGAAATTCCCCAAATATCCCTCACCTTGGGTTTTCCCGTCACTTTTGGTCTCACAGGAAACAAATGTTGAGCATTACACTGTTCGGAAACGTATACGGAGACTTTGGTTCGGATATTTGACGCTTCGAATAATAAACGTTCTGATAAACGACGTTCTACTGTATATATCTTGTTCAAATTTTCATTCGTTAATAAAATGCTTTCTATTCATCCATTTAAAGTAGGAATTGACTTAAATTTTTTTTATATATTACTTGTTCTTTCATCTTTTTGTACACAGAAGTATAGAGGAACTCAAATAAAAAAGATTCAGTTAAAATTTAGACGACATAGTGAATCATATTTCTGATATTTTCTAAAAATAGTTGTATTAGAAGAATTTTTTTTGTACAAAATCTAATTTTAAGTTTTTTAATTTAATTACATGAAATTCACTAAGATAGACCTATTATAATGTATTTTGTATTATTAACGGAAGAAGATAGTTCCATATAAAAAAAATCGTGTGTATGCTTATGACCACACGATAGAAGTGAAAACTTCTGATTTATTCTGAACAAGGGAATCCAATTGTTCAAATGTACTACGTTTTCTTTTATGATATTTTCGCATGCGGACGTTTTGTAGTTCTCTTTTTCGTGTCCATTCGTTTGTAGATTTATTTACTTCATCCATTTTCTGAAAAGGACAATGCTTAAATAATTATGCATTCATATATATTTATATATAAATATATACAATTTAAATGTCAATTAATCCAATTATTTAAAAATATTTATACTTAAATTACTAATGTAGATTATATTTATGTAATGTATATGTTTATATAACTTGTATAACATCGTATACTATGTAAGGCCAGAAAGATTTATGCCCTGAGAGTCGTTTGCTTTTCTGAAAAATCTCTAAGCAAAGAAAGGAAAGGGTTCGTACTCTTTCACAACCAGTGCTTTATTTTGTCATAATCTCTTAGTTTTCCATCATTAATGTAAACCAAAATATTGGCAACTTTCTCATCAATTAACTTCATAAAATTTCGCATTTTAATTCTTTTGGCACATTTTTGTATTTAAAAGCTATTTTTACTGAATCAAAAAATAGATTACCTGTTTCGTTTTCTCTTGGCATAGGGCGAAATATTATTGTACAGCTTTAAGTAGTTTATCTAATGAAGAAATATTTTCAACATCAAATACGTTGAATTTACACATTCCATTTGTTGTTGCAAGTGTAACTTATGCAACTCGTCTTTATTTTTAAGTTGCACAACTGTGGTCGCAGGGAAATCCATGATAAATTCTTTATCTTTTATTAATTTTGTGGATTTCCAAAGAATTTATTTTAGTTCAACGATTTTAAAACATTCATCTACTGTTTCATCGATTTCTTCTAATACGGCTAGCAAGTGAACTTTTGTAACATTTTCAAACATTATTAATTATCTATAAATAATTTTCATAACAAAAAAAAATTCAAACTCACCTTCACTAGATAAGCCGTTAAGACCTCTGGTTCTCGACGGACAGAGGCAGCTTAGTAATAAACTTTAAAATATTCTTATAATAATTCCCAGAGGTCGCCTCTTCCGATCTCCTTCATAAGAATAATATATTTTTTTTCAGTGGACTAAATTCATGACGGTCACATGATAACATAAACACGTGTTCTACATTGAATTCAAAACGGACAATAAACTAGCTCGTACTTTTTTTTCTATTTGTAAAACTTAGGTAAAATTTCAAATTGCATAATTGGGTAAAGATGCTCAAGAGTTATAAGAAGAAATTTCTGCAAAAAGATTTTAAAATTAAAGGAAAAAAAAATTTGTTTTCTCATGTACTTTTAAATAAAGTGACAAATATTAATTTTTAAAAAAAAAAATTCTGTAAAAAGCGTAATTTGGCAACAACGAAGTGCATGAACTGATTTTCTGAAAATAGATCATTGAATTTATCGTGACTATGACGTCACATGTGTTTTTGAACTTGATTGGCTAAAAACACGTGGTTTAAAATTATCATGTGATTATGACGTCATATGAATTTAGTCCATTATTTTCGTTTGCATGACAGTATGAAAAAAAAAAAACACTTGTCTAAAAAGTTTTGAATTCAAAACTAAGCTAGCGTCACCGACCTGAGCGCGATCGTTGCCGACTGGAGCCGAGTAAATCCGATTCAGCGCAACACAGCCGAACCTGACGCTTTATTTAGATTCACATTGAAACCAAAGTTTTTCAACCATCGAATGCACAGATGTACTTATCCGTGAGCTATTTTTTTGCCATTTGGAAAACAATATTACATTCGATTACATTTTATAGTATTATAACAATTATATAAAGTGCCTCCTAAATATCCTGAGAAAGAATTAATAATTTAATATTTCCTTTTGGCCTGAGAAAGAATTAATCCCTTGCGTACCATGTAACCACTAATGGATACATGCTATGTATAGGGCAAAATCCAGTTGTCACCTCATGTGGATACATGGCTCATATTAGGTGTACAACCAATATAACCAGCACAATTTTATACAACCCGATAAAAGAAAAACTACCTTATAATGATAAGGTAGTTTTTCTTTTATCGGGGTTGTATAAAATTACAAAACTTAAGTTACAAAATGTCTGGGTTACAAAAATTTGAAAAAATAGGAAAATTAAAATTAAAATTACAAGTTTCTAAGAAATTGCTCGAAATGTTCCTTGGAACAATAAGTTTTTGCAAATGCATTCAATAAGTGCATTGTCATTTTTGTTCCATTTTTTCATCTTCTTCATCACAAATAGATAAATCCATATCAGTCACTGTCGTATTAATCGATTTACGGTAAATATTCTCATTCAGTATTACTTTCGTTGAAATCCAACGACGATGCCATATAGGTAAGAAAAAGTAAAAATAATCAACAAAAAAAAGTGATATAAACTTCACTGAAAGCGAAACGAAACACGAACGAACGTGCGCCTTAGTTAGTATCAAAAGGAATAATTTTCTTAATACAGTAGAACGTCGTTTATCCGAACGTTTATTATCCGGAGCGTCAAATATCCGGACAAGTTTTTTTTACACCTTGCAGCGAAAAAACTAAGGTGAACAATGGTACAGCGAAAAATAAATGATTATTGATGTGTAACATCTTTCCTCTCGATTGCTGGAGATTTGTGGGAGTGATTTTGTGAAAAGGGACGGAAATGTGTAACAGGAAGTTGGGGAAACACGCACTATTTAATTTGACCAATCAGCGCGCTTGGTGGTGTCTCTTCGCTACCCTCGCAGTGTAGTTCAGTTTTTTCTCCTTCATTCGGGAGGGGCTCCCCCCCCCTATCCTCCACTCTGCGGTCTAGGCCGTGGGATCTTTGTTTTTGTTTTGTTTTCTCGCTTTAGGATCAGAGAAGAAGCTAAGTCCTTTAGCTGGATCTTGTAAAGATATATCAACGTGGGGTCCAACTATAGTAGCCATCAAGCTGCCAGCCTTTTTTATATTGTTCAATTTAGCATTTCAAAAGATTTTAATTCAAAAACTTGGTTTTATTTGCGCTTGACTCTAAATCACTTCGCACATACCAGCAAGTCTTATTAGACTTCACCAAGGATAAACTTGCGATCCTTACACTCAATTGTCAAAGCCTGAGGGCTCACCAAACAGATTTCGACGTTATTTCATAAAATTGTACGTTACTCATGTTGGCAGAGTCGTGTTTAGATAATGACAAACGTGTTTCTATACCTAACTTCGATTGCTGAGTTACAATTTAAACGACCGGGCCACAGAGCAGCTGGTATTGCGATAGATTGCAAACAGAACAACTCACTTGGTGTGGCTCCTCTTATGGATATTACTTATCGTCAAACAAGTGGACTGGGTATTGTTAGTAAAGATATTGGGGACATATGTGCGGCAGAATGTTTATTTCAAAAAGGACAAACAGTGATTTCAGTGGTCGTATACATTTCTCCGAACCAAACGGTTCAAAAAATTAAAGATTTCCTGCATTTATACCGAAGGTGTTTCTGCTCTTTAAAAAAAACTATCACTCGCATCCTATGATTTTGAGTGGTGATTTTAAAAGTAACTTCAGTTTGCTAGAAGCCGAGCCACTCATAGCTTTTTTAAATGATAAACTCAAGCTCGAAATGTTTTCCTCAATAAAGGTAAAATTGCGACATTTTGCAACTATTTTGCTTTTTTTTAAGCACGTTTCCCGCATTTGATGATTTTCAATATTCGTATAGTGTCCAGTTTCATATACTGCATTGATCGCATTCGGTTTTCGGTTATCCGAACAATCGCGTATCCGAACGGGGTCCGGTCCCAATTGATTCGGATAAACGACGTTCTACTGTAAAAAAAAATATTTTTATGTACCATGCTTTTATAACCATTTTCATGCATTGTCATCCACTTCTGAGCTATAGTTCAAATTTCAAGTCTCCAGCTCATTGGGAAGTTTGTTTAAAATCAATTACAAAATTCCACCGGCACAGACATACAAAAAAGCGAGTTAATAAAAATATATGGTAACCTGGGGGTCCATATTTGACCCCAGAGCCACGAAAGTAAAAACGTAGACGCAACTCAACCCGTGCTACCGACAGGTTGTCTTTGTTCGTGTAAATTAGTGTATGTTTCGGAGTTATGGGGCCCCTATCGAAATCGGGGCCCGCCTCTTCGGGGACCTGGATTCAAGACTAGAACTCTTTTTTCACATTTTCATGCATTGGCATCCACTTCTGAGCTATGATACAAATTTCAAATTTCTGGTTCATCGGGAAGTTAGTTTAAAATCAATTACAAAATTCCACCCGGACAGACAAGAAAGCGAGTTAATAAAAACATGGTAAAAATGAAATGTGCGTCGTAACGTCAAGGTCTGTATCCCCAGAAATCCAAGATTTCTGAGAATACTAGAAAGCGCAGTCTGGTACGCTAGGGGTTAATTCCATGAAATCAGCTCATGATATTATAAAAAGTTTGGAAATCCCTTCATAAGTTGATGCTGCAAGTTATCTGAAAACAAAAAAGCAATTAAATATCTATTTGACAACTTTTTACTTCTTGAATTTCCTTCGTATAAAATGATTTTTCAGATTTTTATAAAGATGACACTCTTATATGATGGAAGTTTCTCTGGTAATTTGATAATAAATAATGATGAATTCTATTCCAGCTCTTTTAAATTTAGTAGAAGCAATTACTTAGAAAATGTGTTTACAATCACGCAAAAGAATGAGAGAAACGTGATTGGCCAATTTTAAGTTATTAAATGTAGGGATATTCATCAGAACTCTTGATATAAACATACAATTTTAAGTAGAAGATATTATTTGCAAAGAATAATGAATCATGTGGGCTGCAAAAAATTAATATGCACTCTCACGTGCTTCTTCTGATGAATCTTTTGATCTTATCACACATTCAGGTTTTTTTTTTACTAAATTTAATCACCATGCGTAAGCTTGGATTCTAGAGATTATTTCTCTTTGAATTTGAATATTATTTAATGAATCACACCAAAAAATAATTATAATTCATTGTAGAAAATTCAGATTTGAAAGTAAGGTTATGCATAATCATATTTGTCCAGTTCGAGCAGTGTAGTGCATAGAAGTTTAAAATTCTCCTTTAATTTATTTGTTTTTCAGTTCTTACTATTAGCTCACTCTCTCCCTATACATGTATATTTATTTATTTATATACAATGTACATATGTTGTTCAAACTTTCAATCCTTAATAAAATACTTTTTATTCATTTAATCAAATTCAAATAAATTTTTTTAAGCTTGTAGTGGATAACACTTGATATTAATGCAGTTTTTTCAAATATTAATTCATTAATTACCGGTTAATTAATTAAATTAATTACCGGTTTTCGACGCTAACTTAGATTCGTTTCCATTGTTATGAAAATGTTACTGTTAAAACAATGACAAAAGTTGGCCTCGAGAACCGGTTTTTCAGCCAAACTAGCCAAACTGGGTGTGCATTGTTACAACAATGAAGACAAATCATGCTCTTTTTTCAATTCCTCTACTATTAAATTCACCCTCTTCTTATATATATCTATCTCTCTCTCTATATATATATATATCTTGTCCAAATTTTCAATTGTTAATAAAATACTTTATTACTTTCAAATTTTTATCATTCAAAGTAGGAATTGATTTGAAATTTTCTTTTATATTACTTGTTTAATGTTAGATTGCTGTCCTTAACTTCTACATTAATGCAAAAACAATTATTAAATTTAACTTTGTTCGCCATTCTCCTTTTTTAAATTTTCAAAATGAAATTTTTAATCTAATTGTTGAAAAAATTGTATTTGCTTACATTATAAGCAACATCTAGAATTTTACAAGGGGTTACTGACGAGGATTTTTTAATTTTGAATCAAGGTCAGAAGACCAGAAAGATCTGAATCGCTATTTCATTTTCCAAATTCCCACACACGACCACGCGATGACTTTTTCAACTTTTTACCAGATTTCATGCACTAATCGCCATTTTCCCACTCAAAGTCTTCCAGTGGAATCAAACAACTCATAATAGTTCAATTCTCTTGTTATTCTCTAGTTAGAATTAACGAATTAGAAATGTGAAACAAAAAGAAAGAACAAAATTTTCAAAACGTGCATTGATATGAAAGTTTTGAGTGTCACATCAGCTATATTTTCTTAATGACATAAATTCGTGGCGGGTAATAATATAGCTAATAAATTCATTTACTAGTTAAAGCTAAATTTAGTGCTTTAGTTGATCTAGAAAAAATAACGGGAGAGGTTTCTAAGTCATAAAAGTATTGGCTTATTCGACAGAAAAAAACATACAGTGAACCTTTATGATGAAATATCGGTTAATACGAAATAATACAAAGATCCCGAAAAACTACAATGTATTTTCATGTATTTTTTCTCTTAACACGAAACGAAAATCGCTCAACACGAAAAGATTCCCTTCTGAGAATGAGCAAAACATGTAAAACACCAGAGATTTAAGAGGATTGTGAAATGAAACACAGAGGTGGTTTTATATAATTTTTCTGTATTATTGGACTCTCCTGCTGTATCATCGGAAGAATTCGTTGTGGTGGATGATGATGATGATGTGTGAACAGTCCCAATTATGATAGACACAGATATTTTAGAGTTTGTTTAAAGCTCAAAAAATATAATTGATTTTACACAAGAAGATTGTGTGAAATTTTAAACACTCTTCATCCAAATTCGGGGGATTGTGGATAAATCATAATTATCAAAGGTTATTCCTTAATTTAAAAATTAAATAAGGAAAATTATATGTTATGGAACGTTTGGTTCTATAACGTTAAAGTATAGAAATTTGATGCAAAGAATTCGAAGAACAATTTTTATTCCATTAGGCTTAGCTGCGCTCACATCAAAGCATTGCAACTAGTTTTATACCAAAATATGGACTGTTGCCAATCTGGTAAACTGAAAAAGGTTACAAAGAAATTGCTTCCAGATTTACAAGTATAAATATAAATACACAGTATGAATATAAATATTAGTTTACATAAAACATACAAAATATAGTAAATTACAAATGCCTGAATATAAAATTATGAAATTCATTTTAAAAATTAATTATTTTTCAAAAATTATAACTATAATTTTATTACATTTCTGTTTGTTTATTAACTCGCTTGGCTTGAGCGACCATTAGTTGGCAACGAGTTGAATAATATTTGCCTCAACAGGCTCTATTCTTTATGAAAGTACACAAGAAGATTTGTATGATATTTTATAGACTCTTCATCCAAATTCGGGGATTTGGATAAATCATAATTATCAAAGGTTATTCCTTAATTTAGTAAAAATTTAAACTACTAAATAAGGAAATTTTTAATGAAACATTAGAAAAAAGAAGGGGAATTTGAAAATTTTTACAATAGATTTAACTATTAAAAAAAAATATTTATTTTTTTACTTCTAGGGACTAATTAAACAAGTTACGAACACTGCTCCGGTAGTCATCATTAAATACCAGTATTATATGAGGTATCAAATAAATTATAACAAAGTCGTCATCTGAGTTGGAACTTCATCCTTCACACCCACATTGACAGGAGGACTTTATCCAGGTCACAATTAGTATATATCAGCTTTTATTAAGCTGAACGCCAGTCTTTGTGTGAATCCAAGTAAATCCCTATCTCATTTTTTAACACTCTTATTACAAAATGATGTTTTTGAAAAGAAAATGACATTGTGTGTGTGTGCTTTTAAAAATATTAAAATTCTGAAAAGTGACCAGTTGTTCTTGGTAACTAAGACAATTGTGCCCTTGTAGTTTTTCTGATCAATTTTAAAACACATACTACCCTTAATCCCCCCCCTCCAAAACTATTATCCTTTCCGCTCTTACAGCTAAAAATAATTACAATACTAATTTGGTACAAATTTTGTTTTGACATTTATATCCTTTCGTAATAAAAAGAATGATAAAGCAAATAAAAAAATTAAATTACGAACAGGAAAAATACAGAAATGATATAAGTGAGAATATTTTTACCTGGAGTTATTTATTTGAAGGAGAATTTTTAAGAACGCGTTCAATAAAAATCAAAAAATAAAACAAAGACCAACAAAAAATTAATAAAATTAAAATACATCTTTAAGTGTTTAACTTCATCCGAAAGGTTACACCCTTAATGATTCGAGAAAATACAAATAAAATCTTAAGACAACACATGCCTCATCCTTGAACTGGAAATTAAAACAAAGGATTAACATACGTTTCGATTTGTTTTTATTGATTTCCCGTGGTTTGCTCGTGTCAAACCGCAAGTTTTTCAGGGAGACAAATAAAAAACCGCAATATAACCTAGGGGCTAATACGTCGAAAAAAATGTAATATAAAGATAATGTCTTGCATATAATGTTTTAAAAGTTTAAGTTATCAAATTTAAATCATTGGCACGAAGCCAGAACCACAAGAGATTCGTAGAAAATTCATGAAAAATATATATCATACTTTCATCGATAATGACTGTTACAACCGACCTTCTTGTTATTCCTATTAGGAATGAATCACGATGTATTCGAACTAATCCTGATCTTGTCATTACATTTATTGTAGTAGTATGCTGGATTGCACTGGATTAGTTCTAGCATTGATAGGGAAATTTTGAAATGTCTTTATTTAAAACAATCTTTTAATAATAGTTCATTTATAGTAAAATTAAAATCTCTTATTTTTTTAATAGTTTTAAGGGATACTTTTAAATAATGCTTTTTGTATTTGATTTTTTCCTCGAAAAATAATTAAATGAACAAACATTCATAGTTGCTAAAAAAATAAATTAATCTTCAATTTGTAGTATTTACTCTATTCTCTTATTTGGATTGCACTGATTCATCGAAAACGCTGCAATGAGTTTCCTCTTCGAGTCTGGATAATCCATCACTCGAAATAAATAGAAGCAAAATCGGTAAAATTTATTTTGCAAGGTTGTTTTTGTGAGTCTGGTTCTAATTTTAGCAAGTCAGTTCAGTGCATGGACAAAACTAAACAAACAATTAATATTTAAAGAATCGATTTCATCTATCACTTTGCTTGTTACTCTTCTGAAAGTCAGAGACCTGATATTTTTAAAAGAATTAATTGTATCCTGAATTTCTCAAACAGCCAATAAAACCAATACTTTTGGGGGGGGGGGGGTATTTCTTTCCTGAAGGAGCAAGGTTCCAAATAAACTTTGAAGCGTGACACCTTTTCCTTTTTTCTGCCTTGGTCAAGGATGATCAAATACAGGGTCTCCTGCTGACGTGTTCAATGAATGCCAATGAGTGAGAGGTGTCATTCGAGTTTGAGGAACACCTACGTAACCGCTGAAGTCCGGTCGTCTGACCTCTAGAATTGTTTTTCAGAAGAAAAAAAAAATACTCTGGTCTTCTCAAGCTGTCCTTCTATCTGACAAACGAAAACGCTCCATATTTTTTTAAAGAAAAGAGGTTTTTTAGAGTGGCAATTTGTATTTAGAAGAGTTCAGTTCCAGTGTATCAATGGAGAGAAGAGAAAAGAGGTTTCATTATTTTTTTTTTGAAGACGTATTTGTGTACATTTCAGTATTTGGTTTCAGAAAGAAGCTCTTAGGTACCCGACTACTCGCGACAACTTTAAAAAATGGGGAATTTTTGTTGTTTTTAGATTTGTTTAGTACATTTTAAGAAAAATATGCTAAAATTAAGAAGAAAAAAAGAAATTATTATTACTAAAATGGGTAAAAATTGACAAAAAATAACATAAACGGAGCCCATTCTGTACCTAAACTTTATGAACAAATTTTCAATTTTTCAATTCTGATGTGTTGCTATGTTAATCATTTTTAAAATGACCTTCAGGATAAGACATATATTAATTTTTACAAAAACTAGAGCACTCAATCTTAGTTATTATATGAAATTGCTTTAAAAAACAGTGATTATATTCACATAAGGAACTAAATTTGGTAATCAAACAGTGATAGATAAATCTGAGGGTTAAAGTACTTCTACTATTCCACAAAACATTAACAAAGAATTTCACACTTAATGATTTTCAAAACTTTTTTAGCAATCGCTGTCTCCGTTTGAACATTTTAAAAAAAACACAAAAACATTTAGAGTAAAACGCGTTTTAAAGTATGACATCTTGCTTAAAGTAATGATATCTGCTTTTGCAACACTTGCAGTTTTTGTTCTGGTGAACCGAAAATAATGAACTTGGTATTTTTATAAAACTGATAAGATGGCCTATAAAATAAAATCATCAAAAAATGTGTCAGTTTTCGGCAAAACTCATAATTTTAGGGTAGTCGGATACCTTAAGAATAATAGTAACTAAAATTTATTCCACTGACGCCTTTTATTCCTATAATTACTCAAATAACTCCAAAGACCTCCAGGTGTGAATGATACTATCTCAAAAATATACAAAAATTAACTATATTCTAAGTTTAACCAGCTTTGTAATTATGCTTTACAATTATTTTCTCAAACTGTACAACACATATTTAGAGTAATTACAAAAGATACCAACTTAACCAACATAACTTTAACAACAGACGATTTTATAACAGCAAATAAATTAAGAAATCCAATAAATTAGAGTTAAATGAATTATTGAATTAAAGCAGACGATAATGATGTAAAAAAGAACTTTAAATCCAAAGAAATATTTATAATAGTCTAAGAGCTAGCAACGTTTTCGAGAGAAAATTTTAGAAAAGTTTAGAACCTTCCGAACAGCGTGCGGGCTATCTGGCTGCTGGTAAACGTTGCGTTTATTAATGCGCATCATACCTTTACAGGAAAAAATGTTGATTTTTTAATTATTTTAGGAAGAAATTTTTCTTTTTCACTAAATTTAAAACGTTATTAACAACACGAATTTATTAATGCCAGACATTTTTGTTGTTGCAAATAATTGCCAGATGCTATTTTTGACTAAAAAAAATAATTATATATATAATTTCAAACCATTTTAGAATGTCTGTAATTTTAATATTATTTTATTTATACATAAATAAGTACAAATTTAATTTGCCAGATACTAATTCGGTTGCGTTCTTAATAGCCAGGCCAATTTATTGGTGTAGTATACCGCGGTATTATGCATGTCCTTTAAGAGAGACAATGGCAAATTAGGTAGGCGGAAGA
The DNA here is from genome assembly GCA_019973975.1 of Trichonephila clavata. NCBI lineage: Eukaryota > Metazoa > Arthropoda > Arachnida > Araneae > Nephilidae > Trichonephila > Trichonephila clavata. The sequence goes on along the minus strand of BMAO01015464.1, from coordinate 285,421 downwards.
GAGACGGGAGTACGTTACACTATTTAAAGTGTTCGAAAAAACTTTATTTTTATGTCTTCGATTGTTGAGTATAATAAAAAATTAATATTTAAATTCTTATTAAAATAATAATAAGTAGTTGATTAAGAGGGTTCACCCATGTGACGACGTTTTTTTAAGCATTTTTAGGGAATTTTTTTTGACCACCAGTAAAAAGATAGAATATTAAGTTTTTCATCATTTATTTATATGTATTTTAAGAGTATGTATATAAATGTTTAGCCAAAAATATCCAATAGAACATTAGTTATAGCGCTCTGAACACACCCTCCTCGAAAAACGGACGTTCACTTCCTCCACGATTTCGGCTAATTGGCTTATCTGAAATTTTAAAAACATTTATGGTGTTTTAATCTATAAGCTTAAATGCACAGAATGGACTATACTCAATTGAAATACCAAAAATTGGATTTTCGATAGACCTCTGAAGAAAAACTTTCGAATTTCATGGTGGATTTTTTTTGTTATAAAAGATAGAAATATTTTGAATTTTGGAATGATCGTAGCCCATTTGGTGCGTATATATATGCTGAGTCTACCCTATAAATTTGAAGTTTTTCGGTCAAACTGTTCTTCCGATATAATGGGAGGAAAGCTTGAAAAACACAGTTTTGAGAAAAAACACGTTTAAAGTTTCGAGTCCGATTAAAACACAATGAAAATCTTAACTTAGCACTACGAACAGCTGCTTTTATAACACCTGCTTCTTTAAATTAATAATTTTTTTAAATCTTTTATTTTGGACTTTTCGATATGCTCGCGTCTCCCCCACGTATAGTTATGATACCCCCCTAATAGGCATACCCCACAGTTTGAGAAACGCTGGGTTAGAACATAAATATTTTTTTTCACCTGCCGAGTCTTTTTTTTAATTTTCATTTTCAGAAAACGTTTGCCGACGCAAACGTTTTCGCTTTTATAGGGAACTTCTGAAAAATTTTCAAGTAATCGATTAAAAATAATTCGAAATAAAAGAAAAAAAGAAATTTAAATAGAACTAAATATATTTTACAAAATGAGCAGCTATTATGGAATTCCTTGGATTCAGAATCCAGTAAAAATTACTAAAAGTTATTCTTTCTTTAAAAATTAATTATAGTGCAGTAAACTTGTAAATCGTTTTAAAAAATGCAAGAGTTATTTTGAAATTAATTTCTTTAAATTCTGACACACATTTTACGAAATCCAATAAAAATTTTATATCGAGAAGCAAACGTAAATGTGTTTTTGTAAATAGCTTTTGTTTTTTATATAATTTTTGTTTAATTAAAATTCATGTCCAGTTAAGGGCCAACTTGGTTAAGAGAGATAGTATCGAGAAATTTGTACTTATATAATGTAAAATAATTTTTGCTCAACAGATTAAGACATTTTAATGAGAGGAGCCAGACATTGCAATTAGAATTCTTGTCAGTAGCATGTGTTATATAACAATGGAGGTTAAATTCAGGAACAAGTTTCTTACTATTTTTTGCGAATGTTTTTATGTATTATAATTGTGCATCAGTATTAGGTTTGTTCAGAAATGGGCGAGTGAACGACAGAAGAAAAATATAAGAATATTTCCGTTTCAGACATAAGAAACTTGACAATTTTATACTTTTAATAAGCCATGCATTTTACATTTTTCGAAAGTATTCTTTCAGGTTACGAATGCATATTGCATTAATTGATTCAGATGCTAAGCGATTCCATGACATTTCTGCACCATCAAGATTTAGTAATGCCGATTATCATGTATTTCCGTGCATAAGCTGAGAATTTTCGGAACTTCTTTTTAAAGTTTAAGCAAGGGTATCGGCTTACATGCGGATCCTCTAATCTAAATTGAAAAAGCGTAATTTAAAAGAAAAATCTTTTTAAAAAAAAAATATGCTAAGCAAAAGCAGTTTTAATCTTTTTTTTTTCGAATCTTTGTTTTGTTTAATCGAAGTTTTTGAATATTTTGAATGGAACTTTTAGCCTAAAATGGGAAAAAAAAAGTCACATAAATTCTTCGAAGTTGGAGTCAAAATCCGAGTTTTCGAACATTTTGTTTCATTTACCATGCATTCATTGGGATATCTGAATGCAAATATTCATAATGAGGCTAGTTATTCCTTGAGGGTCGACAATCACTTGCCGTATGCAAATTTCTTTCCGAAAAAAGAATGGCGAAGAAAGTTAGACTAACACAGCGAACAACTTAACAAATGAATAGAACAATGTATTAACTTCAAATAGAATTAATTACCAGTAATAAAATGTCGTCGTTAGCGTCTTACTTTGGAGCAATTTGACTAGAAAATATTCCAATCGTTTTACCCGCTGTGTAACATTTTCACATCATAACAAAATATTTAAAATTAAAAAAAAAAAATGTGTTCATTTTTAAAAAAAATCAATTTGGCTTATATGCGGGCTTTGAATTTTGAGTAAATATTTGAAGAGAAAACGCATTCTCGGCTTGTGCATGGATCGGCTAATACTCTAAAATAATATAGTAACTGTCTTTACAATTTCATTTTAGAATTATAGGTTCTTTAAAATACATCTAACGCTATTATTTTTTTAAGTGAGGCTGAAAAAGAGAAGGTTTTTAATAAATTTTGAAAATAACTCATTTATTAAATGCTCATTTTCGAAAAAAAATCCTAGAAGTATCTCATTCAGCCTTTTTTTTAAATTTTATTATCACAAAAAATAAAATAATTGCAAATACTCCTCGACTTTAACTAATTCAAATATTTTCTAATATTATTCACCAAAAAAGAAATTATATCAATGCATTTTCCTTCATAGAAAATGCATTGATATTCTTAAGACATAATATTCAAACGGGCAACGTACTTCCAATAAAAACATTTCATGCAATATGTTCATCCGTAGGTCAATGTGCTCCAATGTTATGGCAAATATCTAATAACAACTAAAAAAATCATATTTTCAAAATAATATCGAACTTTTTACTGCGAAGATGAATGTACTCATAACAGCTTTTACTGCCTAAGTTGCTTAGGTAGACTTTTCACATTTTTCTTGCAGACATTTTACAGTTTCCATTTGGCAATCTCTCCGCAAACAGCTCGTGCTTCCAGCTGTGTCCAGAGAATAGATTCCAAACATCGTTATCAGGGTGCGCTCTGTTCAAACACATGTCATGCACTTTTTATTTGCGGTTTTATTTTCCGTATTCGTCCTATCAATGGAGCTTTAAATTCCGGAGAAGTTATATTGGAGAATGGAATGGCCGTGTCTACTGTGATGCGCATCAAATTTTTATGACAACAAAGCATCATGATTTCTCTTGGATGTTTCTGCTCCGAAAGAATTGAGCTCTTACGATTGCATTATTTCGCAACGAAGTTATTGTTTTTGAAAATGTATTTCATGTCTGACATTTTTCAGTAATGACATACACTCAAGAGACAAAACATTATGATCACCTGTAAATAACGAGTTGGCCCACCTTTAGCGCGCAACACAGCTTCAACCCGCCGTGGCATGGATGCCACAAGTCCTTGGTAGATGGCCAGAGACAGATTGTACCAGATGTTTAAGCAACGGACACGCAAATCCGAGATATTGCGAATTGGTGGTCTTTGAACTCTGAGCTGCCGTCCCATGACATCCCAAATGAGTTCTATCGGATTGAGATCCGGTGAGTTAGGCGGCCAGGACATTAACTGGAATTCAGCATCATGTTCCTGGAACCACTCCAACACAATTTTAGCCTTGTGACACGGGGCGTTGTCCTGTTGGAACATTCTATTTCCAGCTGGAAAAACAGAGGCCATGTAAGGGTGCAACTGGTCCTCGATGTTGTTCAGATACTCTGTAGCATTCATGGTCTGCTCTACCACAACCACAGGTCCCAGAGACGCCCAAGGGAACGTCCCCCATAGCATAATACCGCCTGTGTATGACCTTACTGTACATTGAGGGAGCAACTGTTCGCCTGGAAGACGGCGTATCCTGACACTGCCATCGGCGTGTTGAATGACCAACCGTGATTCATCTGACCAGGCAACTCTCTCCCACTGATCCATGGGCCAGTCGCGATGTTCCCGGGCCCAGTGCAAGAGCAGTTGGCGATGACGCTTGGTCAGCAAAGGTACACGAGTGGGACGTTTGCTGCGTAGCCCCATATCCAACAGTGTCCGCTGAACAGTGTGCTCCGATACTATTCTACTTGCCCCTGTATTGTATTGGGCTGTCAGCTGAGCCACTGTCTGGCTCTGGTTTTGCTTCACCATGCGAGACAGTCTCATCACTTTGCATAAGTACTAACAACTGTAGATCGCGAACAACCCACGGAAATACTTGTTCCGAGCCTTCGAGCCATTACAATCTGCCCTCTATCAAAGTCGCTTAGATTCGCAACATTTCTCATCACACACAGAAGTAAGTGAAAAAATGATTCGTCAGACTCTCCAGCAGCAGTTAAATGCCACATCCACCTTATCACGTGCCTTCCACGTCCTCCAGGCGAGTTCATTGCAAAATGTAGGGGTGGTCATAATGTTTTGGCTTTTGAGTGTATATGCAGGGTGTCCCAGGATTGTTGGGACAAACTTTAAGGGAAGGTAGGGGACTTCACAAGGATTCAGATTTGCATAGCAACCTAAGGTCGGAAACATCTTCGTTCGTCGCTAGGTGGCGTTGTTCACAAGAGCTTTGGAAGAAACAGACCTGCATTACCACAGTCATTTAATCTGCCATCGCCACAGAGGTATACAAAACAGTTTTACGAACACCTAGCTGGCAGATATGCACCTGATTTACGTGTCGGCAGAAGAAAATGCGAAGCAGCAGAAAGATTGTATCGCGAAAGGTACCAAAAGACAAATACACCGAACAGCCTGTTGTTTTCTAATTTTCATCACAATGTGTTTGAATTGGAATCATTACGAGGCAATAGGCATAGGGAGGGTGGACCACGAGTGGTGACTCGAACTTCCAGCATAGAACTAAATATGTTTTATACCGTTCGTAGGAATCCCAGTACCAGCGTACAAGCCGTTGTTTCTGCAGTATGTCGGAGTAGAGTTCATAGTGTTTTGCAACGTAAAGACAAACTGTTACACACATGCCATCTTCAGAGAGTACAGCAACAAATTGTGATTCAAATTAGTAAACTACCAGCGGTCCGCATGCATCTCTCTGTTGGTATCATTCGCGATACAATCTTTCTGCTGCTTATGCATTTCCTCCTACCCATCCGTAATCAGGTGCATATATGTCAGCTAGGTGTTCGTATAAAACTGTTCTCTTTTCCTCTGCAGGTGATGACACTCTAATGACTGGGTTAATGCAGGTATGTTTCCTCCAATGCTCTTGTAAACAACGCCATCTAGCGCCGGACGAAGATGTTTCCGACCTTGCGTTGCTAATGTAAATCTGAATCCTTGTGATGCCCCCTACCTCCCCTTAAAGTTCGTCCCAATAATCCTGGGACTGCCTGTATATTGATTTGTAACCCTTAACTAAATGAACATTTAATTTAAATAGTGTTCGTGTTTTAATAACTTCATGCACAGTCGAAACTTAAGCAAAATTTTCCCTCTGAAAGTTTTTTTTTTTTTTTTATCCAATGGGCATCGGATTGGTATTTTTACCATTGGAGACCTAGTACATCCCCAAGAGCTGGTATCACTCTTAAGTGCGGCGCCGTATAGGTGGATTCCCTCTGAAAGTAGAAAGAAGGATTTGTTAAAATGTATTAGTTCTGGGATGATTTAGTTTGAATTAGTGTATCTCTAGATATATACCTACTTGTGTCATAAGTTCTGATTTAAAAAAATTGACGTAATCTACACCAAACGATATAAATTGGGTCGTTAGAGATCGTCTGTAATATTTTTCAAAAAAAATTGTAATCTTTTAATTATGTATATTAATTATATATTAATCTTTTATTATATATATATATATATATATATATACACTGTGTGAAAATTAAGACGAATCGAAAAATTAGCATATCAGCTGAACGAAGAGCAGAGCGGACAGAAAGACCAATCAGAGATTAAGTGAGGTGATGTACGGTAGCACATGCGCAGATATGCAGGTAGACGTAATGGGGAGTGTCTGAGTAGTAAGCATGTTGTCGTGTAAGATTAGTATTTCTGCAAAGAGATTGCACACCGTATAGCAGTTAAAATCACACGAGTTGCTGCTCAGCGAGAATGGCGAATAATCAATCTGTTAGACGACATCTGGATGCTTTTCCCGAGTCGAATCATTGGGAGGTTGGAGGAAGGTCGCAGTGTGACAAGTGTGGCTGCAGAGTTCGGAATTGCTCACAGCATCGTTTCACGACTTTGGAGACAATTTCAAACTACAGGAACAGCTATCCGGGGGTTCAGTAGTGGTCGTCCACGAGGAACCACACCCGCAGATGACCGGTATATTGCCTTACAGGCCAGAAGAAACAGGCGGCACACAGCGGTAGAAATCGCTAGACACAGGCGACTGGACGACCGATATCGCGTTTTACCGTGGCCAGAAGACTGCACGGTGGTGGTCTGTTTGCACGACGCCCTGTACGGTGTGTACCTCTAACGCCTGCCCATCGGAGAAGGCGTTCTCTGTGGGGCCGGGAATACCGGAATTGGAGAGACAATGAATGGGGACGAGTACTCTTTACAGATGAGAGCAGATTCAGTCTGAGTAGCGATTCTCATCGCATACTCATCTGGAGAGAGCGGGGAAGCCGCAATCATCCCTCGAACATCATTGAAAGGGACAGGTATGGAAGTGGCGGTGTTCTCTTTTGGGGAGGCATCATGCTTGGTAGTCGTACAGACCTTCACATCTTCGACGCAGGTTCAGTCAACGGGACCCGTTATTGTAACGAGATTCTTCTTCCATATGTGCGTCTTTTTAGAGGCGCTATGGGTCCGCAGTTCCTTTTCATGGACGCCAATGCACCATGTCATCGTACAGTAGCTGCCGAACAGCTCTTAGAGAGTGAGGATATTGAACGTATGGATTGGCCGGCACGATCTCCGGATCTCAATGCCATCGAGCATGTATGGGATTTTCTAGGCAGACCCTTGGCAGCTCGTACCTTACCACCAGTAACGGTTCCGGAGCTTCGATTGGCATTGCAAGACGAATGGGCAGCAATGCCTCAACAACTCATTGACACCCTCATTCTCAGCATGGGCAGACGCTGTGAAACCTGCCTAGCAGTCAGGGGAGATCATATCCCCTACTAAAGACCGGATATTTCTTGCTGGACACCCATCACAGGGATGTTTCGGCCTTCAGTCGCATTGCGCTCCATGCTACTTTTTCAATAAAGCTTCTTTTTATCCCTCTGATTTCTCTTTTAGTAAGTGTTGCTTACTCATGTCCTTACGTATTGGGGATCTTACGGTATTAAATGCGTTGATTTGGAATGCTTTTGTACAAAGTTATATTGAAAAAACCGTCTCGTCCTTAATTTTTGCACACCAGTGTATATATATATATGTTTGTGTGTGTCTGTGTGTATATTCTTAAGTATTTGTGAGTATGTATGCTTTTTATGCATTTGTATTTTGAAAATCTTATTCTGATCACACATGTTCTTCCAAACCTTCTCCATTGTATAATTTTAATTACTGAATGTCTCCGTTTTTGCATGTGAGCAATTTTGTATTTTGTTCTGTGTTTATTGTATTTGCATCCATTCTTGTTTCTTTTTACCTTTTAATTCTCATTTGTGCTTGTATCCCTGTACTTAAAACTTCCTACCGCTATTGATTGAGTATTGACTTACGTTTGTAAGTTATGTGTTATACTTGTTGGCACACAAAAAGTCTACCTAGAGTCACAAAAAAAAGTCATTTAGAGCATTAACACTTTGGACAGAAGCGTGCTAAAATTTTCTCTGCATTAAAACAATTCATAACTTGGAGCATTTCATTAGTGTTTAGAAAATGTTATTTGTGAGGGAGGAGGCAACATAACCGTTCTCTTCGGTGCTTTCCACGGAATTACACTCGGAGTTCCCGGCTCACAAGCCGTTGGGTTTTCTTACGGTTATATGTTGCCGGGGTGTTGTCAGATGACAAGACCCCACAATATTTAAGGGTGCACATGTGCACAGGAACGGTGTTATCCTATCCACACAAAAAAGTCCATATTTCAGCTGTGTGATACGAAATCGTCACACCACGCACTCACTATCACAATCACTCGGCTATGGTGGCTACTTACAAAAATAAGATGCAGAAAAAGTAAAATGTAGGAGCATTGCCAAAAATGCAAAAACAAGGGTGAGAGTAAATTTTTCATTTTTTACTGAAGAGATAATATTTTATCTTATAAGGGATTTTTCATATAATAAAAATTGTTCACAATTTCAAATACTTGAAAACAGGAGGTTTTGTGTTCATAGAGAATTGTACTGAAAAAAATATCTAAATCACGTTGCTGAATCTTAGCTTTATAAAAGAGGTTCACAGATATTATTTTTTTCCTTTGTCATATCGCTTAGATGTTTCAAAGATATTGCTTCAAAAGATGGCGTTTATTTATTTAACTTTAACATTTTTCTAACTCTTCCATTTTTGTAAAATAAACAAAAATATTTCGCAATGAAAACAAATATGCAATACAAAAACAATGATTGTTTATTTATATTCGATAAACGTCCACGCGCGATCATGGAAAATGCTGCAATTTTTGTCAGAATTATTTTCAAATGTAGCTTTATCATGCGGTTGTGAAAATATTTAAAACCGAAAAATTCCTTATCAAAACTTTTTTTATTCAAATTTTCTCTCATTCGGAATAGTATACTTTCATGCAACTGAGCAGTATATAAAATTTTTAATACATTTATATTTCTAGAAAACTTACTTTTTATCATTTTTTCATTTAATATAAACAAGTTGCAAATTGTATAAAAAATATACAGTTGGGTCTCTATATAACGAAGACGATAAATCTCGAAAAAAAGTTCGTTATATGGAAAATTCGTTAGATCGAGGTTCATCTTTCAATTTTCTTTATATAAATCACATAATACAAATTTTAATTTCATATAAACACTATATATTTTTAAAAAAGTAATAATTCACTCCTTTTCGTAAATTAATAATATTTATTTTATATCTTACCTATCAAAAAGAAAGAATGAAAAACTGCAAGGAAAGTTTCTTAACGCCTTTATCCACATCCTGAAAAATTAATTTTTTTTTTCTTTTAGGCCCAAGCACTTACGTTTTGACATTTTTGAGCTGCAAGAAACGAAGTTAACAGAACGACTGATCAACACTATAAATGAACGGAGACTAGTTCAAGGATACGGGGACAACTCCACTGAGGGTGAAAGGGGATATCGAAGATGTTTCCAGTGAACTGGAAGATGGGGGTTAAAGGTTGCACTTCTTGGTTGAAACGCCCAGAATTTTATTGATCACGGGGAGCTAGGTACCTAATAAAACCATTTCAAGATTTATGACCACCATAAAATGAGTTAAATGAAAGAATAACTTGAAATGTTCAGAAATAGTTTAAAAAAAGAGAAAGAAAAAATTGAATCACAAGAGAAAAATTTCGTTATAGAGAAAATGCCCTTCGCTATAGGAAGGTTATTTTGCGAAGAAAATCGTGAAATGTGTTCTTGGTTCCAGGAAAAAGTTCGCTATGTAGAAAAATTCGCAATATAGAGGCTCGTAATGTAGAGGTTCGACTGTATTTGACTTGCTATAGACAAAAATTGAATGGTTTTTTTACATAATCTTTGATACAAGAAAAAGTGTTTTAAATGATAGAAAGTGTATAATAATGACTTAAAATAATATTGCAAAAAAGGATTCCTAATTCTTTTGTCAAGTAACCATTTTGAGTTTGTGAACATGATTCTAATTCTATGGAACTTTTATTTTTCCTGTCAACGATAGACTAGTGAAGAATTCGAATGTGCAATATAGAACATCCGGAAGAACAACAACAAAAATAAAGAAGGTTTATCTAGAACAAAACATCAAAATATATATTTCTAAATATTTCTTACAAATCTAAAAATCAACAAATTAATTATTAAAGGAGACAAACAAATATTTTCAGAAATGGGAGGCAAAATACATTTTAAGAGATACAGTGAAATATGTTTAACGCGAAACTCTTAAGACGAAATATCGGTTAACACGAAATAATACAACGGTCCCGACAGACTACTATGAAATTCCATGCACTTTTTCTCTAAAGCGAAACGAAAATCGCTTAGCACGAAAAGATTTTCCTTCTGGGAATGAACAAAATACGGAAAACACCAGCCAGATTGGAATGTCCTACCGAACTGTTGGAAGAATTCGTTGCAGTAAATGGTGATAATGTGTGTACAGCTCCAATTATGGCAGAGAAAGACATTTGGAAGTTTATTCAAAGCACAAATTGCTATTCATGGAGATTCCTACAATGAAAATGAAATGAATAATGCAGCTCCTGTTCCCACGTCATCCGAAACGAGGAACGTAATGAAAAGTATGTGCATTTATTTAGACGCACATTCTCCAATGGTGAGATGAATATAAAAATGAACTATATCGAACAACTTGATGCTAAAAAAGGACAGTGCAAAGAAAAATATATCGGATTATTTTCCAAAAAAAACCCCAATAAATATTTTGTTTTTCAAAAATTTGAAAGTTTTGTATTAAATTTCTTTAAGTTCTTGTGATTGATTTTGCTTCATTGATTTTTAGATTTAATCCATGCATACATACATATTTAAATAAATAAAATAAATTCTAATAAACTTAATGTTGTTGATCTATGGGAGGTTTTTTGCAGTATCTTTAAAACGAAATTCTTTTTAACACTAAAAAATATCTCAGTCCCCTTAGTTTCGTGTTAAGCGATTTTCACTGCATTTCTAAATATTTCTGGAAAATCAAAAAATTTAATAAACTCATTTTAAAAACAGAAAAATAAATGCTTTAAGAAATGGGAGTACAAAATACGTTTTCAGAAATATATTTTCCCGGCTGGGTGGCATGGTTGGTTTGTTGCTGGCCTTCTGCACCTAAGGTTGCGGGTTGGACCCCGGCCGAAGTTGGTGGATTCTCAAGATGCAGAAAATCGACAGCGGCCATGTCGTATGATTGTACGGCATGTAAAAGATCTCTACAGAGTGTCTGTTTGGCTTGGGTGTTGTTGGCAAAATTAAATCCAAGTACAAGTTCGCATCGTCAGAGCTCAGGAGCCTTTCTCTGGGGAGGAAAATGTGCGACAAAATTACTTGCGGTAATTGGTATCGCCTATATGGTGCCGCGCTAAAAATTGATAACAGCTTCCTGGACAATGTATTAGGTCTGTAAAGATTAAAATACCAATGCGCAGCCCCATTAGAAAAAAAGACACATATTTGTAACTTTTCTTACTCTTTGTGTTGCATTCAATCGATGCTAACTTTGAGGGGTAGAAATTCCCCAAAATTAAGATAAAGCTCATTAATTAAAAAATGGCTGCTTCGATTTGATTTTAACTTATTCTGAAGCAACACGAGTGCTATCGGTGATGGACTTCATAATTTTGCAACATTGTCAAGAGACGACGACGACATTTGAGCTAGTAACCCCTCTCCGAGCTGCAACTCCACGCCAAGAACATGGCTAGTAGACTGGATCTTTAAGGTATCCGACTACCCTAAAACTGTGAATTTTGCCAAAAACTGACAAATTTATATTATTATTTTATTTTACAGCCCATCTTATTAGCTTTATAAAAATACCAAGTTTATTATTTTCCGTTCACTAGAACAAAAACTACAAGTGTTTTAGAAAAAGCAGTTGCCATTACTTTAAGCAAGATGCCATGCTTTAAAACGCGTTTTATTCGAAATGTTTTTTTTTTGAAAATGCTCAAACGGGGCCAGCGATTTCTAAGAAAGTTTTGAAAATAATTAACTGAAATTTCTGTGTATATTCTGTATAATAGTAGAAATGTTTTAACTTTCAAATTTATCAATCGCTTTTCATATAATAATTAATATAAAGTGCTCTAAGTTTAAATTAGCTAGGTCTAGTTAAAATCTCTAGTTTTTGTAAAAATTAAAATATCTCTTATCCTGAAGGTCATTTCAAAAATGAATAACATAGCTACACATCAGACTTGAAAATTTGTTCATAAACTTTTGGTACAAAATGAACTCCGTTTATGTTATTTTCTGTAAATTTTTGCTCATTTTTTCCCCTTTTAGTAATAATAATTTTTTTTTTATCTTCTTAATTTCAGCATATTTTCCTTAAAATGTACTAAGCAAATCTAAAAAATGCAGATCTATATTTTTTTTTATTTTAAAAAAGTTGTCGTAAATAGCCGGATATCTTAAAACTAAAGAATTCCGTGAAGAAAATGTTTAGAAAATGGTATAAGATGCGGGTAAATTTATAGCCTTCAACATTGCTATAAATCGAAGTGATCCCGCAAAAATGATCAGATAAAGACAATTGTTATAGACAGAAAATGGTTACAATAAAAAAAAAGTGTTCATTATTCAGAATAGATATTTCGAAAGTTCAAAAAAAAAAAAAATTATTGAAAACAACCGAAAAAAAATTATTGACAATGAACGAAGAATGTTCTAAATGTTTCCCAAAAATCAAATTGAGGCCATGAAAGGGAAGATATTGACAAACAAGTAATATGAAAGAATTTATAAGTCAATTCCTACCTTGAATGGATGAGTAGAAAGCATTTTATTAACGATTGGAAATTTAAACAAGATATATATATTCATATAAATAAATTATTTAGAGAGAGAGAGAGAGTGAACTAATAGTAGGAATTGAAAAAAGAGCATGATTTGTCTGCGTTGTTGTAACAATGCACACCCGCTTTGGCTAGTTTGGCTGAAAAACCGGCTTTCGACTCCAACTTTCGTCCTTATTTTAAAAGTTACATTGTTACAACAATGGAGACGAATCTAAGTTGGCGTCAAAAACCGGTAATTAATGAATAAATGTTTGAAAAACTGTTTTTTCATCAAGTGTCATCCACTACAAGTTTAAAATTTTACCTGAACTTGACTGGAGGAATAGAAAGTATTTTATTAACGGTTGAAAATTTGAACAAGATATATAAACATATGTATATTGGGAAAGAGTGAGCTAATAGTAGGAATTGAAAAATATGATTTAATATACATATATCTTTTCATTATCAAACGCGATTTACGTACACTTAAACAGTTTCTGGATTTTCAATTTAAATATACAGCACACCTCGAAAATCCGAAATAATGAGAGAAATAATTTTCAGTTCTGTGAATCCTCACATGTAATTTTCCCTTTAGCTCACACCATCATCCAACCATCATAATTTTTCAATTTAGTAAGAAAAAACAACCAAAAACATTCATTCCAATTCCAACTCCCCTAATTTGTACAACATTTTCAACTGCAACATTTGATACCTAAGCCACCATTAAATTTCAGCAAGGATATATCGTTATAGGTTGTATTACACCCCTTGTGAAAAATTGCTCCTTTCGCCAACTAATCGACAATCACGATACTCGTAATCGTTATCGAAAATAATACCGCAAGAATTACTATTAATGGCGAATGTGATTACGAGTCTCATTATCGAACACCCAATAACTTAAAGGAATCGATTAAGTCGGTTTAAATTCCGTGATGCGCGAGTTAATGACTAGAAACAGACTCCGATGTCCTCAGTTCTGGCGACCCAAACAGATTTAAATCTCTTGTCAAAGGATTAGAAATTCTAATGGAGCGTTAAATGGGAAATGGCGGACGTCGTCTCGTTAAGAATATTTTACAGACAAAGAGTCGTACTTACGACATAATGTTCGCCTCATTTCCTCAATAGGAGATGTCTTCTAGAAGATTAAAAGTTCACTTTAACTTTACTGGACATTTGTACGACTGAAAGATGCTGAAATGAGTTCAGTCTTGGGGATTCTGTGGAATGTACGGGTATGATGCGCCATGCGTAGAACAAAACATCACTAAAATTAAACTTTAAATTGATATTCAGTCCGAATTTAAATATAAAAATAGTTTTTCCTTTAAATTATATACCTGCCGTTATCCACCCTCTTAGCTGGATATTTCATGATGTTGTATAATTTTATTGTTTTCATTTTATAAATGTTTATTTTTTATATCTACAGTGAAAATCGCTTAAGATGAAATTGAAAGGACTGAAGTAATTTTTCGTGTTAAAAGAATTTCGCGTTAAAGAATATTGCCCCAAAAAAACATACATTAACAAAATTAAGATTATTAAAGTTTTATTTACATAGATATGTATATATGCATAGATTTAATAAAAATCTAAAAAGAGTAACATTCGTAAGAACTTATGAAAAATTTAATAAAAAATTTTCAAATTTTTTGAAAAACAAAACATTTATTGAGTTTTTTGGAAAATAAGTTGATAAATTTCTTTGAATTGTTGATGTCAACAAATTGTTCGATATCGCTCATTTTGTTACTCATTTCACCATTAGAATGTGCGTCTAAATAAAGGCGAATAACTTGGATGACGTTTCTCATTTGGGATGATGTGGGAACAGGGGCTGCAATATTCATTTCCTTTTTACCGTCGGAATGTTCATCAATGATATTTTTTGAGCTTTGATAAAACTCAAAAATGTCTGTGTGTGTCATAATTAGGGCTGTGCATCATTATCGTCATCGACTGCAACGAGTTTTTCCGTTGATACAGTGAGACAGGCTAATAATACAGAAAAATAATGCGAAGCCACCTTTCATTTCACAATCCTCTTAAATCTCTGGTGTTTTCCCTAATTTGTTCGTTCCCAGAAGGGATATATTTTCGTACTAAGGGGAAAAAATGCATGAAAATGCACAGTAGCCATTGTATTATTTCGTGTTAACCGATATTTCGTCTTTAGCGTTTTTGCGTTAAGCCCTTAAAGGCCTTATCACAATACACGTTTGAAGCAATTTTCCACGTAATTCCGAACAATTTCTACCTAGTTGCCGCAGCAACGGCTCAGAACAACTTTTCCCCAGTGAGCTGAAAAAGTTGCTTGAAATTTTAGCCAATGGGGTTCTTCTGCGCCCTACGTCATGAACAAGATGGCGGTAATGATGGCAGCTTCGGTTTCGTCTAATGCATCAGATATAACGCATAATATTTTAACTTCTGTCTACGCCCATCAACAAAAGTGCGAGTGAAATAAAAGAAATATTATTGAATGTTCGTTTTCAAAAGTAGAAAAATCGGCGAAAAATTTTTCAATGTGGAGATAGAGTGCGGCTGACGTCACAGCATATCGTTTTGCTTACGGCAACCCTTCACCCTCAGTTGCATAAAAAATTGTCCTGAACAGTTGCTCCAAATATACGTGTGTGATAGGGCCTTAAGACACACGTATGCACTTCACTGTATGTCTTTTTTCTATCATTCGATTGCATAAAAAACATTCTAAAATATTTTGTATGTATTTATATGCGAAATTATACCCCGACTTACGCGGTTATCTCTCAGTCCCACCTATCACGTGAGTTCGGGTTATTACTGTATACGTTTCTAACTGTGTTAAGAAAAATCATTAAAAAAATCTTAAAGCAATTTTCAATAAAATAAATTTATAAGGCTATGTTCCAAAACAATGAATGTTTAAACATCAATTTAAATTTTAATTGAATCCAAAAATCTTTCATGAAAATAATTAAACCCAAAAGAAATTTTGACATGTATTTATAATAGCGTAGAGCTATAAAAAAATTTCTGTGAGTTGTGATTACAGAGAATATGAACTTGAAAACATGATAGATATTTCGTCTAACCAAATTAATTAATTCTCTGTAAAGTCATATAAATAATACAATTTTAATTTAAAGTTCACAAATATTTTTTTTCTTATGCAAGACAAAAGCCTATTTTAGAAGCTTCTCCTTTTAATTGGAGAAATAATTCGATCGCGGATGCTGCAATCAAGTAATCTAAATGCGGAAAGGACAAAGGGAAACTACCAACATGCCGACAAATCTAAATGCGAAAAGGGAAATAGTTTAGAAAAATGAATAGTAAAAAGGAAGGAATTTCCATCAATCAAAAGGTTTGTTTGATAAGAAAAAAAATTTATTTCACTCTAATTTTTCTTCTTTTTCCCAAATCAAACGATATTACGAAGGAAAATTTACTACATTCCTCCAAACGATATTGAAGTATAAATTATGTTTTTAATTTTTAAACAAACAAAAGAAAAAAATGAACATTACGAATTTAATAAGACAGAAGTCATAACAGGTTAATAAAGTTTAGGTTAAGCTCGAAAACTGAAATTTTTATTAGCCTTATTAAATTCGATTAATTTAACTACTTCCTTCATGCAACTATTGTAGTTTTGTTTCACTCCAAATGAACAAATATTGAAACACGCTACGTGTGTTGTTTTCTCTGCAGGGGCACTTTCCTTGTGGGTAGGTTGGGTTTTACAGGCAAAGTTTACTTCCAAGAGTGAACTTGAAAACAAGAGGTAACGACAACCGTAGAAGATGTTATGAGGGTTAATAGATTGATGAATTTATAGCCCTTGACGAAAAAAGCAATATCACCAAAGAATCATCAAGAAGACTCTTGGATTGACTTTTCTAGGAATTTCAACGAGTCTTGTCGTGTACGTTGATTGTGATAAAAGAGAGACTTTGTCCGTCGGTTTCTGTAATGGAACTGTTTAAAGAACCGTTTCTGGAGTTTTGTAAAGCTTGCTTATAACGAGAATGATTTGTACTATTGTAAATAATCTAGTATTATATTTCTTTGTGTGGATTTGTCTTCGCATAGTTATGTGTTTGACCTTGTCCATCAATAAATCTGTTTTTATTCAAATAATTGGTAGTCATTGGCTGATTACCCTGCACGCAAATCTGCAGCAATATTATCTTTTACGAGGGATGATCAGAAAAAATGGTTACAAGCCGCAACATTTTAAAATTACATATTGTGGAGAAATTTTATTTCCTCAGAGTGGAGACAAAAGGCGCTACTTGTCATACAGCTGGCTTGCGGGTAAGAAGTGAAAGTTCCCAGACGGTTCAGGACGATTCAAATGGCAAGACTCTTAGGAAATTGGTCTCGTTTGGAAGTGCGAGCCGTGATTCGATTTTTATGGGCAAATAATGCGTCCGCATCTGCAATGAGCAGACAACATGTAGTGAAATTGTGTCACTCCTTTCAATCAGGCAGACAGAATATCGAAAACCGCAATATGACAGAGAGCTGCCGGTCAAGTTGTTCAACGATAGAAGTCAACACGGCACGAATTGAATAAATGATTCAAAATGATCGACGAGTATCTCTGAGTGAAATCTCGTCAGAGCTGGGACTCAGCTATGGTAGCGTGCAGCATATCGTTTCTGATGTGCTGCGATATTTCAATACAGTGCTGAGAAAACATCTGCTGAGACTTGGCTCAATTTGAGCAGGGACCTGATTTCTACAAAGAAGGGTTTAACAAATTGGTTCTGCGTTCTGATAAATGCCTAAATAGACTTGGTGATTATGTCGAAATGTGATAGGCACGTATGCCTCTTAATTCCCATTTGTATTTTCTGTCTATTGTTAATAAATATTTCTTTATTCGACTTGTCACCTTTTTTTCTGATCAACTTTCATATTTGTAATTTTTCCCTTTTTTCCTCTTTTGGAAATTAAAAAATCCGGTCAATGTATATTTATTTCCAGGAATACCATTTCATCCACGGTCAGATATTCGCCAGAATTCATGATTTTAGATAATAATTTACCACATCCTTTTTATAAGCACTGAAGATGACGTCAACACTTAAAAACTAAAATTATGACTAACAAAAATAGAATTAAATTTTCCGAAAGTATAAAGGAATTATGCCGGATGTTATTTTAATATTGTCATGTAAATTAATTTTGATAATGATTTTGAGTACTTTTTACCTCTAAGTATAGGATGAAAATGCTCGATAAAATTTACTGCTCATTTACTTGAATTTTGGTTTGGTAATAGTTCGTCTTTTCGAATGAAAGATAATAATACCAAGTGTCTTTTTATAAAAGTATCTTTTTGGGCTACTCATATATTTTTTATCTTGCATGCTTTAATTTAGTTTTCTGAATAAATATTTTAGGCTATTCTTGATTCAGTAACGATCTCCTTATCTGGTCTTCTTAATGGACTTCTTAAAAATACAGCTCTTGGATTCCGTGTACATAATACGCACTTTTGTGATCTATAATTATTTAGTTTAAAAATAATATAATATTATGACTGTAAAGTACAAAATTTTTTTTAATGATATTGCAAATAAGTACGCATTAATCTTTCATATACCGTAAAATGCGGCGTATAAAGCGCGCTTTTAACACAAAAAATAAGATCGAAATTGAAGGGCGCGCGTTACACGCCGGGTGTAAAAATGATAGTATCGAAAATAATAACGAGTAATGCAAAAAAAAAAAATTTTTAAGTCAATTCCAACTTTGAATGGATGAATAGAAAGTATTTTATTAACGATTGAAAATTTGTGAACAAGATGTATATATATAGGGAGAGAGTGAAACTAATAGTAGGAATTGTGAAAAAAGAGTATGTTTTGTCTGCATTGTTGTAACAATGCATATCCAGTTTGGCTAGTTTGGCTGAAAAACCGGTTTTTAACGTCAACTTTTGTCATTGTTTTAACAGTTACATTATTAGAACAATGGAGACGAATATGTTGACATCGAAAGCCGGTAATTAATTTAATTAATTAACCGGTAATTAATGATTTAATATTTGAAAAAACTGTATTAACATCAATCAAGTGTCATCCACTACAAGTTTTAAAAAATTTATATGAACTTGTGATTGGATGAATAGAAAGTATTTTATTAAGGACTAAAAATGTGATCAAGATATATATATATATATATATATATATATATATATATATATATATATATATATATATAATGGGGAGAGTGAAACTAATAGTAGAAATTGAAAAAAGAGTATGTTTTGTCTGCATTGTTGTAACAATGCATACCCGGTTAGGCTAGTTTGGCTGAAAAACCGGTTTTTGACGCCAACTTTTGTCATTGTTTTAACAGTTACATTGTTAGAACAATGGGACAAATATAAGTTGACGTCAAAAACCGGTAATTAATGAATTAATATTTGAAAGAACTATATTAACATTAATCAAGTGCCATCCACTACAAGTTTTTAAAAAAAAATTTATATGAACTTGTGACTGGATGAATGGAAAGTATTTTATTAAGGACTAAAAATGTGAAAAGATATATATATATATATATATTATATATTATATATATTATATATATATATATGGAGAGAGTGAGCTAATAGTAGGCATTGAAAAAGAGATGAGCATAAAGAAAATTAGACACTTCAATATACATCGAAATATTGTTTATTTTAAAGAATCGACATACCTTATGAACTTCACACACACACACACACACACACACACAACACACACACACACACACACACAAGAGTTGTAATTCTAAAATTATACTATTTTTTCCCCCGGGATAATACCTCGAATAAATTACTTCAAAACCTATGAGTACTGTAAACATACATTTCAGGTTTCGTCTTTAAAAAAAGGGAGTTCGCGTGTTCGGCGAATATATATAAAAATTAAAAATACAGCTTGGAAGTATAGGTGAGAGTTTTACAGCAGATTTTACGGTAAACGATTTTTTTTCTGAAAAACTCCATAGTATTCCAGATCATTTGGATATTTTCTTTACAAGCAAAACACCTCCTTCCATGATATAACGCTGTCCCCATCTGAGACGATGTTATTTAAAATTTCTCTTCAACAAAGAGTTTTCGTGTCTGCACCAACACACATTCTATTTTCCAAACATCAAATGCAATATTTATCCGTTGTGATAACCAATGAAATCAATATCATCAATATAATTTGCTAAAATTATCTTCACCGGTATATAATTGATTGTGATCTGTTTTCATCTATATTTTCTCATATTTTAAATCGGTTGTTTGTAGGCCTTTGGTAGGTTGTTACACAGCCTTTTTTTTATTAAAAAAGCAACATGAGCCTTTTAAAAAATATCGATAAGTACAAATGACGATTGATATATGTATCGATAATCTTTCTTTAAAAGAGTTCCGCCGCAGTATGTTACATAAGATTAGATAACATAATTTATCGCCAAATAGTTCCTGTATTAATAAAGGTTATTGAGAAGCTTAATTTCTGTATCTGATTAATTCCCCCCCCCAAATAAACGTTATTTATCTTAAAATACTTTTACTTTTCATAACATTATTTATTTTTTATCAGAAGAATTTATCAGATTTCCTTTACATATTAATCTAATTATGCTGAATACTGCATATTGAAATAAAATTTACAGGGATGTATAAAAAAATTTACTTAATTTTTAAAAACCCAGTGTTTGGTGCACAAATTAATACGCGTTTTTTGTGATAGATTTTTTAAATATTATTATTCTGATGCAAGTATTATATGTTCCTATTTAAGTTTAAATAAAATTCTATAGCTAGCTGTTGCACTATTTTTTATGGAATGAAGGAAATTAAAAAAATTGTAACTTCAGACAAGCATAGGATTCGCCATAAAAAGGGGTGCATTAAAAAAAAGAGTTATTTGAATTATACGAAGATTGGTAGATTATTACATGTATTGAAAGTGGAAAGCTAAAAGTATCATAGGAATTAAATATATTATTCAGAAAATAAGCTAAAAGATCGAAAAGAAGAAAAAAATTATAATCCATTGGAACCACCTATGGCACCGGTACGAGCAATTATTGGGCATTGAATTCTCGAGTTGGCGGATGATTTCCTGCAGGAGTACTTGTCTTACACCTTCCGATTGGTGCGATTCAATGACTGTCGGAGATGACCCAATCAAAGCCCAAACGTGCTCTGTAAGGAAAAAATCTGGGGATCGTGCCGGACAAAAATTTTTTAGAGAAGTACGAAGACAAGCTATGTGTGTAAAAAGATCTGCTATATACGGCCGAACATTATTTTGTTGAAATATAAATCCAGATGTCCGTGGCATGAAAGGCAACCCTACGGGATTGTGCTCTTTGTGTGTTATGATCCAAAGGTACTGTTTGTATATTTCCAACTTGGTCCGGCTATCAGATAAAATAGTATCCCACACCATAATTATTGGTTGTGGGGCTATGTGGCAAACGACATCCATGTGAGTATTCACCACAATCCTGGACGTCACCAAATACACTTTCTCCGGTTATTGGAGCTCATTTCTCAGTAGAACATATTGCTGAAAACATTTATACTCCACTCCATTGAATTCCAAGTCGTGTGTAGCAGATATCACTGTATATGCATTTGAAGGGCAGGGATTGCTGCCCTGTTCACTGAGTCGCATATTGATGTTCATTGTAGTTATTGGTATCCCAGTTAAACATCGGGTCTCTGATAAGGACCCATGAGAACTTTGAGCTACGATCAAACAATCCTGCTGTACACACGTTCTGTCGTCGCTGTTGGTTGACTGATACCTTCTTGACGTTTTACATGACCATTGTTCGCCCATTCCTGCCCATATCGTCGAATGATAGCTCCACTCCAATCTAAATTCCTGCGATTTGATCACTTTACACCTATAGTTCAATACACGTCCTCTCTCAAAAAGATTTCCACCTTTCCACTTTTCGCGAAAGATTCCAGTCGTCGTGGAAATGTCTTCCGTCTAACACTGGATGCTACGTTGCAATGTGCTATCATCTACCTTTCTTTTTTGAAGTATAACTCCTTCCATGAAATTAGTCTACGCCACTGTTGGAATATTTGCATATCTTTTTGTTTATCTTGTAATATTTGAATATCCTGTTATTTGTACGGAAACGGTAAAAGAACTATATGTACTGGTGCATCTGGCATCATAGTGTGTGAGGGAATCGAGTAACATTAAAGATGTCAACTGCTGAAGACTTGGTTGTTATTTTGTTGCTGTTACACAAGCACCATAAAGTCCGTACAGCCACTGATGTCAAATCACCACATATGCTGCGAATTTCACCTCTCTTGAATCTTTCCTTCACGTTGTTGCATTTTAAGAAAAGAGAGAGGTTTATTTATATATATTTTACTAGCTTTTACCCGCGGCTCCGCTCGCGTTGATGTATTTAAATAACTGTCAAAGTCTTTATCACATTATCATTAAAAAGTAAATAATATAATATGGTAATTTTTTATTGCTTGACTGGAACCAATGAAATTTAAAAATTCTAAAATTGAGCTTAGTTTTAAAAAAATGAAAATCTAATTTATTATAATAATTAACAACAAATATTCAATAACTTAAACTATTAATATTTTTAAAAATCGAAAGTATCTACGTTTAATATATAATACCTCTTTAAAAGAACTCAAAACAGAATATTATTTTAAGATGCTGCTGTATACCATATTATATGTTCTTCCGTCAGTTACAAATATGTGAAGATTTGGGCATTGGACACACCGATCAGGCTACATATAGTTGGCCATGGGGAAAACATTGCTTTTTCAAATGCACCCTTGCTACCTGAAATGTTAGCTTCGTTAATAGCAACAGTAAAACTGGAAATTGAACTTGTTTGAATTGAAACGGAAGGTCAGTGGGGATACTTGGAATTCGAGGTATGATAACACTATCCACTTTCATGACATATATGTGTTCAAATATTGGCACCAAGTACATTCTGCATCAGTTTTGTGATCCAAAGCCTCATTCCTTTACATAGTCGAGGAGCATCGAGATTTTGCATTACTGGTACATTTAGTTTTAATTGAAGTTTATGTGAGGGTACACCCGAAAGTTCAAGTGAATTTAAGAACTATGTGGGGTATGAAGTACTTTGTTCTTTATCGATGATTGTATTCATTGATAAATATTTCTTCAATTCCCCCTCCCCCCAACGTCGTTTAAATTTTCAATGTTGATTTTATGGACAATGTCGTTGTTAGGTGCCAATATTGATCTTGTGCGCAACCACTGATCCCAATTAAAATTTTGTTGCAAGCCCGGGTAAATTTGAGCAATAAGATTTACATCATTTTCACTAACATTACAAAATTCTCTGAAAGTAAAATATAACCTCCAGCATTTTCGTCCAAACATTCATAACCGATTTTCAATTACGTCTCTGCATAATGTTATGAATCTACGTTATTATGAAGATGCACTCTCATATTCGTTTTCAGACTGAATTTTTCAACTTTTCCCCATAAGCTTGAATTCACCAGTCAATACATAATAAAGCCACCATTCCTCCTATAATATCTGTACTATCTCGTAAATCCTGAAGAGTCCTATTTAACGCCTCTATAGCTTTCTTGTGAGGCATCGTACTTTCATCCCACACTAAAAACTTACATTGTGGAAGCATCCAGCCTTGAGGCTATTTTTTTCTGAAATTTCAGATGAGGGAACTTTAAATGCAAGATTAAGCGATAATTTTAAAACGGAGTGCGCAGTACGACCGTTGGTCAGTAAAATCGTGGCAGAAGAAGCCATAGCAACTGCTATCTTCTAGGTTTTCTGATGGTCATCAATAATAAGTTTAGCAAAAGCGTTTTTCCTGTTCCTCCAGGGGTTTCGAAAAAAAAGAGTGCACCACTGCCAGATTCTATTTTGCGTAACACTTGTTGGAAAACGTGACTTTGTTCTGGAGTTAATTGAGGGATAAATTCTGTTACTTGATGCAATGGTATAAAATCGTAGTTTAATTTCCCAATTAATTCCATTATTGAAGCCATTTCCGTCGACACGTCTAGGGCTAATCATTCCAAAATCATGTAGCTTCTTCCTAACCATTCTGAAAACCTTTATTGCGTTTCGTTGTAGATGTGTTCATTGAAAGGCATATTTGGTTGTTTTTCGTCGCAAAATATCTTCCGCCATCTAGTTTTTGTACTTATTCTAAAAGGTTGGAGGATTAGAAAGACCGAAGATGAAATAAGTATTGCGTAAAGCTCCCTAATTTTATTCGGCGAGTGACATTGTATGGATGCCTTCATAGTATATCTTCAAAGTAATACCTCCATGTAAAATATCTAGGTTCAGTATAAGTGAAAAATTTTGTGCAAAATATGAATATTGTATAATTAGGTTAAAAAAAATTCAAAGTAAAAAATACTTTCAAAACTAATCAAACTAATCAAAACTACTAAAGTAATCAAAACTTTTTATGAAACTGTAATTAATATTACCGTAGAACTTTCAATATCACGCGCACGCAATTCGCTAAAACTTTATTTCGTTTCCCTCTTTAAAAAGTGGGAGAAAATTTGCATTAAAATATCTGGAATTGTCGAATAGAGATCTTCTTAGCCAACTTGGTGATATTTCTCAAAGTTTGAGTTTGACATTTAACAAACGTAATGTAATAAACGTTAGATGTTTAATAAAAAACCATTTAAAAATTGCTTCTTGTAAAGATGCTAAATTACACTATGTTTCAGTTATTTGTTTCAAATGTGAGAAAATTTTATTAAAATTTCCATTATTGACCAAATACATAATTTTGCGCCAACTTGGCGGGAGTAAGCAACGTCAACGTTTTACCCGCATATTTTCCGTTCCCGTAGGAATATGGAGATAAAATATATCTTATGTTACTCGCTGATAATGTAGCTTTCCATTTGTGAAATAATTTTTAAAATCGGACCAGAAGTTCCCGAGATTAGCTGGAACAAACAGACAGACCGACAGACAGACAGAAAGACAGACCTACAGACAGACAAAAATTTTAAAATTGATTTTTTGATATAAGTACCGTATATACCTTTAAATGCTTTTAGTAAAAAGCTGCTAATTTGAAATTACAAACAGAAACTTCAATTTTATTATTTGTCTAGATAAGAGAAGTTTTCATTAAGATAATTATTAGTAGAATGTTTTAAGGTGTATTTTCTTATGCCTTTTTCTCAGTATGTCATTGGTTGAGAGTTATCCCTGATTAAAAATACAATGAGTGTGTGGGCGTCAGAAGTACTTTTTTTAAAAAAAGAATTATACTGTAAGTAAAGTTTTGGTGTAATTTTATCACAAGTCTTTTTTTTTTTTCTTTCTAGAGTTATTTAGTAACTTCACTCTTTCATGAATTTCAAATGCTTGTGTGCCAGTGTCTGAGAGCTAAATTTTTTTTTAAAAAAAAGGAAAAAGATATGTTTAACTTTTATTATTTTTTTATACTTCTAACTTCACGAATTTAAATTTAATTTATTCAATAAAAATTTCTCATGACTTCGTTTTTAATATTCAAGGATGAAAGTAGATTTTTTTTTTATTTTAAGAAATAAAGAGTTTCCCACAAATTCTTTGATATTTAAGAAAGTCAGTAACAGCGTTTAATGAATATTGCAACGAAGGCATTACATAAGTGTTTTTCTATTTAGAGAAAAAGCACAAAATTGTCGTGAAAACACTGAAAAACATTCTAACAATCACGAATTCCCAAAGTGAATAAAAAAAAATAGAACAACGGAAAACAATCAACAAGGTATTTACTTTGCAAAAGGTGGAAGCCTCATTCGAAAAACGCCTATCTTTTTTCAACATTGAACAACAATCCCATGCCACCAATGCTGTACATCTATCTAAACTTTCCCCATTCTTTTTATTCTATTGTTAGTGCTTTTGATTTAGGCAAACCAGGAAACGGTCGAACATCGAATCATCCATTCCATTTATTTCAAGTATGATTCATTTATTTAAATGGTCCAGATGGGAAAAGAATTGGCACGGTTTTTATTCTTGTGCGTCAGCAGTATTAGCGTCTGATCGCCAAGCGAGTCGTCCCCACAGGAATGATTTTCATACCATCACCCG
Organism: Trichonephila clavata; assembly: GCA_019973975.1. NCBI lineage: Eukaryota > Metazoa > Arthropoda > Arachnida > Araneae > Nephilidae > Trichonephila > Trichonephila clavata. Next base: position 259,577 of record BMAO01015464.1, on the reverse strand, counting down.
TTCTTCCTGTTTAACGACTGAAATTTCCCGTATTTGCTTGTTTCATGCAATCAGACGTCTTTGATTGCCATTTCTTAGAGAATAATTGTTGAGAGGGAAAGGTTATGTATGTTGAAAACAGATTCAGAATTCATAATATAAGTAGAATTTCGAATAATGTTCTTGTAAATATTTATGCTTGAATTCAAGTGCAGACGATTCCGAAATTGTATTCTTTCCAATAAAAAAGAAGACATTTTGTAATGAACAATAACATTAGCTAATACTAGATGTTTTTTTAATGGAATTCATTTCCATTATGAGTTATTTTTCAGAATTCTATTGTGTGAATATCTTACATAAAAATTTCTTAAAAATCACAAAAAATGTTCTCAGTATGTTTTTTTAATTTTATTTCTGTCATCAGAGGCGGATTAAGGTAGTTGGAGGCCCCTGGCGGTAAAAGGTTTGGGCTCATTGGCTTAAGAGTCGAAAAAACTAAAATAGTGAAAAGAGTCATTTACTTTAAATTCTCAAAATAAAATGTAGTGATATAATAAAACTCATCGGCTAAAGAAAATCTTAACTGTATATATAAAAAAAATATTAAAAACCTTACTTCAGAGCTTACAGTTTTGCTATACAGTTTGATTTCTCTATGGCAAATTTATCAATTATTTTTACCATATCTATTTTGACCAAAACATTTTATTCTGTATATAATATGGCCATGTTGTTCAATTTGTCTTTTCTCCCATAGTACTTCTTAAATTATTTTTAACACGTTTTAAAACTATAAAAGATCATTCACCTGATGCATTCGATATCGGTATTGTTAAAAATATTTTCAAAAGTTTTTCTACATTAGGATTTCTCTTGCATGCCGATAAATTTCTAGCGGGAGTTTCATTGTAACTTTGTTTTATTTTTATTTTTTGTTCCAAGGTGGCGTGGTTGGTTTTTCGCTGGCCTTTGCACTCATCAAGCTTGGGGCCCCTGGCGGCCGCCAGGTCTGACACCCGCTTAATCCGCCACTGTCTGTCATATTATGACAGAAATCTTCGTACTTATTTAAAATTCGTAATTCTTGTGACTGTTATAACAACAAATTATATTAAAATAAATTACCTTTTGTCAGCATATTTTTGTGAACATGAGTAACTAACAACTAACAAAAATGTCTTAACTCTAAGCAAATTGATAAAAAAAATTGGTAATTAAATGAAAAAAATTCAAATATTTGATTTTTTGGTTATAATTTTGAATCTGATATTAAACACCAACTGCATAAACGATTTTCTTTTAAACAAGAATTCTTTAATGTGGCATCAATAATTAAAAAACCCTAAAATTTATTTAGAATCTTTAAAATGCTCCTTTCTTTTGTATAACAAATATAGTAACATGTTTAAAAGAATATAGAAATTCAGCTGCAAGTCTTATTTTAGTTATCCGGCCGCGGCAGCCGAATGATCGTGGTCAAGAACTAGCGACCAGCGAGGTTGAAACGTTGTGCCACTGCAAACCCGCCTTGTAGAAGGGCTAATTCACGTTAAATCTGTCGTGGCTTAAAGTCCTCCCGGTGGAGTGATGTAATAGTTTCGAGAGAGAAATTACCCTTGTCACTTGACCGTGGTTCAAAATTACGAGGCCCATTGCCAGTAGTCGTCGAGTTGTTTTGTTTCTAAACATTCACTCAAAATTGATTGAACGCTGCAGAAATGTATAGTAAAAGACCTGTAACTGGAATTTTATTTGAAAGAAAATGGCTTACTCCTTTTAGTACGTAACTTTTTATTTGATTTTACATAGTAGAACTTAATACTTAATTTGTTTTTAAAGTTTTGGCTCATTTTTTTAAGAAATAAAAATTTTAATCTACCTATATATATAGACCGCAGAAGAGAGCATCACACAAAAAGGGATCGAATTCCAAAATATATTCGAATGAATTTTCTGATAACGTTTTCGTCTTTAACCATTGAAAAAATTGCATTTTATAGTGATGTTTATATAAAATGTAGTAACGTTTGTGGGAATTTACTTCTTAAAAAATAACTTATTTAATATCACATTTTATCGGTAACCATGAGATAACAAAGAACGACGTTTGAAAATTAGTTATTTTCTATCTCCCTCCTCGCATAAAATAAGTAAATCAACTCAAAATGTTTTTAAATTTGCCGAGTGACAAAGGATTTTTAAGAGTACAATCGCATCGAAAAGAAATGGTCATCTTGCAAAGCTTATGATGCTGATATGAGATTTAATGTTAGAAAAATTTTAAGACATCCATGTTTCAGCCTTATAAAAGTGTCTATAAAATTCATTTAACCATTTTCCTCTTCAATTCCATCAGAAAACATTAGTTGATTTGCATGGTCTTCCACGAGAATAAAAAATTTTTCTGAGTCCAAGGAACAGAAAGCTGATTTTCCTTCGTAAAATCTGTGGAAAATGTACCAGTATCTTATTCGAATCGCATACTGTTTGCAGATGAAGGAAAACTCTATTCGTCTCTCTCTTGGGTGTATAATAGAACAAAAAAGAAAAAAGGAGGAGCTTGATCAAAAAAATTTCATTCGAACTGTGGAATATAGGGCTTTCATTCGAACTGTGGAATATAGGGCGATTATTATTGATGATCGTACATTAACGCGTAACTCAAAAGTGCATAGGAATATTGGTGATATTAGCCGCTTTAAATGATGAATCATTGACACATTACGGAAGAGGTGTCCTTACGTGAGATAACAGAATGGCTTGAAGCATTTAATCCTTTGGTAATTCGTCTACAGCAGTTAACTCTCGATCGCCGCAGCCCCCCTTTATGCAGTGGTGTGACGTACACCCCTGCAAACCTCACATTGCGGGGGGGGGCAGGAATCTTGGGGGTTCAAAGGTTATGATTTTGTCCAAATCTTTTGCCCAAAGCCTGCTTTTGCAAGGGAACTTTAATATTCTCCGTTACGCCACTGTGTGTAATAATTATTTATTGCCGACATTGTATGAAACGGTGGCATTCTTTAGAATACTTAGGCATTTCACAGATTGAGAGGCATTTTTATGTAAAGAATGGAATGTAAGGATTAGTCATTCTATAGAATGATAAATAACATTCAGTTAAAGTGTAAAAAAAATAAAAAAAAAGGGTCATTGCAAGGCTATTATTTAAACACAGTTCGTTTCCAAAAAATAAAAATGTTATTTTGGAAAAAATAATGAAATAAAAGGGTAAAGCATTTTTATTCAAAATGTGTAAAAAAATTAACAGTGGCGTAACGTACATCCCCGCACCGCGGGGGGGGGGCAGGATTCTAGGCGGCCCAAAACTTGACTGATGCAAAACTACATAAGATCCGGCTTTGGGGCCAAAACTTTGCGGGGGGATTCACCGTTACACCACTGCCTTCATGTATAGGGGTGACATCGCGGACTCCTAAGATTTTGAATATCCCTCCTCGATTTAAAATTTTTGATCAAAATACAAGTTCTAGTAGATTTTTCCATTAGGGACAGTTTAGTGATATAGTCTTGTATGGCACATCTCTCAATTTTTCACAAGGCCTTTCAGAGTCAGTAAACGAGGGAAATCTTAACGTTACACGAGAGACTCCTCGGACTTCCTATAAAAGCGCTGCTGACCCCAAGGGGTCCACGGACCACAATTTAAGAATCGCTGGTCAACGGGTTTATATTGATGCTAGAGAGAGATTGAACTATCCTTTGAAAACTCTAAAATTTAGTTAGTTTAACGTTAAATATTTAGTAGTATCTCGAAAATTTCTGTAGATTTTCGTGTGTGTGTTTTTCGGTTATCATTTTAATTGATCAATGACTCCCTTTGCCAGTATCATTGACGAGTCATCATGACGGCTTTGTTTCTGTCGAGTAGTGGAGATTTGAGTTTGGAACCACATTAAACATACACTGTGTGAAGAGGTTAATGTGCATTAAATCTATTGAGTCTCAAAGTTTTCTCTTTAGCATAGAATGAAAGCAGGGAGAGTGAGATACTAGTTCAAGCGACTTTTCGTCACTTGATCGCGGCTCAAAATTACGAAATTCGGTGCCCAAAGCCCTAGTGTAGCTTCGAGAAATACTGTATTGATAAAACAAGCAATCTTTTAAAATATTGATCTTTGTTTTATTTAAAACTTTAATAATTCTCTCCCCCCCCCCCTTATATATTATATGTTGTTGTTGCTGTTTTTTATCCTCGAACGATTTGATATATGTCAGATTAGCTCCAGAAGATTGTTGACCACCAAAAAAATATATAATAATAAAGGGATCGGATGTTAAGTCCCCCTTAGAAAGTCCGATGCATCTCAGAATGGGATCCGGAGAAGATGAATGGTCACAGCGTTTCTTACAAGTGGGGGGGGGGATTTTCTGTCACTTTCAAAGGAAAGACATTTCAAGTGGCTACTTGTTAGTCCAGCCAGAGAAGTCTGGGAGCCACGGTCACATTTAATTTCCAGCAGAGAGCCAAGGGATATTAATGTGTACCATTGATGCGTAGGGGGAATACGCCATATTAAATTTACTTTAAATCTTGCATTAGAGCAGCGGTTCTTAAACTATAATCCGCAGACCCCCGGGGTTCCCCAGCGACTTTCTTGGGGGTCCACGAAGGTCTCATTTAATGTTAATATTTCTATCTTTTACAAACTCTGAAAGACCTCGTTGAAAAATTGAAAAATATGCCATCCTAGATTAGATCACTAAATTGCCGCCAATGAAAAAACTCTACTAGGACATGTATATATATATATTTCGATCTAGAATATTACTTTAGAGAGGGATGTTCAAAATCTTGGGGGACCACGATGTCAAGATGTCCCATGGTGATCGAAAGCTTAAGAACCGCTGCATTAGAGGTAAAATGAGGGTAGTGCCAGCAGCCAATTCATTCTCACTACCCTCTTTAGCTAGTCTATCAACGATCCTCATTACCTCTAAAGTTAACATGTGATGGTATCCATTGGGGGTGGACATCGTGGGTCTGAGAGACCATCCTCAGTTTGTCCTGAATAGAAAAGTTGCGGAACTATGGATTTTATCGGACAGCCGCAGTGCATAACAGCATCTTAGTGGCTGGTCCTTTATAAACGATGAAACATATTATGTGTAATCCTCAAAAAGAAATTATCTTCAAAAGTTTTGAAAACAACTAATAATAATAAGAATTTTTAACAAAAAATAATAAAAGCTGTATAAGATGAAAAAGAAATCTAGAAAAGATAGAAACTACAAGCAAAAAATAGTTGTAGTAGATAGCTTGTTCTGTCAGGTATATAAATCTCTGTGTGTTCCAGAATGTCCCTTACCATTATTCTTAACTATCTCACAAACAATCAAAAGCGAAAAAAAACAGATTATTACCACATGAAACGCAATAAAACAAATTTGTTGCAAGGATATACAATCTATTTTTTGGTCTAATCTCTACTCTTTAATAATTGTGGTGAATTATTAAGACATTTATGATGGCTTTGTTTTTTTATTGTATTTATACACTATTCGAAAGGGAAAAATCCATTGAAGAACTGGCTTATTATACAATCCAATATCACGATCACCCACATTTCCTGTATAATGAATTTTAAAACGATTCTTCTTTTTCATCTCCGTCTCTTTTCATACGTAATTCAATTCCGGTTTCTAACGAGAACCTCCCTAGCAGCTTGGGTTATAAAATAGATAAGCGTGGGACGTAAAACGAGTTGAATTGGAGGTGCGTAGTTTTTGGGAGTAGAGAGAAAAATTTTAAGAGAAGAGAAAGTGTCTTCCTACCCGCGAGTAGGAAAAGTAAAACACAAATAAAAATAAACTGATAAGAATGTGGATTGGAAAGCACGTGTTGTGTGGTTTTTGGCTGATTCTAAATAATTATAGTTCAGTTCCAGTTTCGTGGAAGCTTAAACATCTCTGCATAAGCACTGTTTTTAAAAGTTCCATTTAAACCTTAAAAACTTATTTTTGTTTCTGATTTTTTTTTTTTTTTACCTTTGGGAAACTTTTAGTTTTGTAGAAAATTATTATACATTTTTCTTTGAAAAATCCTTTTAATTAGGTTCTTTTTATTGCAAATACACCTGTATGTTTATATATAATTTCTTATCTCTCTCTTTGTAAATAAATAAAATAATTATGTTTTAAAGGAGAAAATGTATTCATTCAAGTAGGTCATCGACTCGGTGTCCGAACAATATCTGAAACTCCAGACGTAAACAAAAACACAGTGTGAAAATTTTTGCGGAAGGATCTTTGCCGCTTGTAGGAGGAAAAGCAAATGTAATCGTCATCTTTGTTACCTGCAACAAAATGCTGTAGTTTTTATTTCTATTTTGTTGCAAAATCAACTTTCAACTCACAGATTTCATAAATTTTACAAATATTTCAAATTCTTTATTCAATACCATAACGTACCAGTGGCGTAACGTACAACCCCGCAACACCCGTATTACAGGGGGGGGGGGTCTAGGGGGCCCCAAAGCCTGACTGCCGCCAAGTACCTACACTTTGTCAGATCCAATTTGGGGACCCAAAACCTGACTTTGCAGGGGGGCCCAAAAGTTCTTTGTTACACCTCTGTAACGTACATTGTTTTTGTTTCATTAATCTTTTTGAAGAACATGGCCTTGATGGAATTTGTGTATAGTTAATTTAAATTTTTATCAAAAACTCAATCGTTCTCGATACCCTTTGCTTCAAATAATAGCGATTAACGTCTCGTATTTTAACAATAAGCCTTTTATATACAAGGTGTATACAAATAATACATCACTAGACTTCAAGAGTCAGCCAGAAAAGCAGTCAAATTAAAGAAAAAATTCTAATTTATGTATTGTAGCTTTATTCTTTGAAAACAAATCTCATAGAATAAGACAAGGCCTTTCTTTATTGTAAGGTAATTATTGCTTTAATGATCTTAGTATTTCTCTTAGAATGTTACACCTTTGGAAATTATTATCGTATTTAAAGCGGTCACATTTCTTTATAGCATTTGTCGTCTTATCAGAATTTGAATTACTTCCGCTTTTTCCTCTTCAGTAAAAAAGATTTATATTTTACAAGCGTGCAAATAAAAAGGTAAAAAAATGTAGTGTTTAAACGTCCAAAAGTAATGCATTTTAAAACAAAGATAAAACTACATGCCACACATTTAACTTTCAGAACTGTAGATTCTTTATTTTTATTTATTGTCAAAATTCCTTTTGTATTGGATATTAAAAATTAAAAGATTTCCGAATTTAATTACACAGCATTGTAATGGATGTCCCGTGTCATCCATTAGTGGGAGAGAGTCGAAAGGAAGATTAGCCATAGTCATTACAAATTCTATTTATTAACAATTCTCAATAAAGACACAAATCCAACAACCCAAACTAAGAAATGTACCAACTACTAAATATGTGAAACAATCGCGAGGAAGACGAGATGCTAGGAGAATTAACAATAAATCAGATCACTTACGTCCAGGCAATACACCTTTTAATTCAATTCATTCTAATCCAAACTAATGCTTTACTGCACAAATCGTCTATTTTAAGAAAATCAAATCAGTTACCAAGTTCTCTCGCCTAGCTTCACGCTAACCAATCACTGCTATCCCCCCGTAAGCAGTCTAACCTCCCTTTCTTAACTCGAAAGTTTAATCTTTATAAACAAGTCTTAATTTACATAATCACATCTTCTTCGGAGGAGGAAAGTTTTCAGTGGAACAAATTTTAAAGACCCATTTTTCCCCAAGAGGACTATTAGTAGGAAGAACGCGAATAGATCCGTTACAGCAAAATAACAATATTTTTTCTTATTTATGATTTAATCAAAATAATATATTTTATAAAAGAGAAATATGATACTATACACTAGTTGTATTTTAATACCGCAATTAACATTACAAAACCGCGAAGAAAAGAAAGAAGCAATACTTTATTTATTGTATGAATACATCATAGTGAAAAGAAAACATAATTGAGTTTTTAGGTAATTTAAAGATATACAGGGTCTACAAGAAGTACACACAGCCACTGCCTCTGGCTGCAAAAAAACTCTTACCCGGTTAGGCATCGAGACGAACTGGTTTTGGATAGCAGATACAGACAAGTTATTTCATGCTGTTTAAAGTCACTTCACCAATTGTAGTGACTGGAAAGCGATGACGGCCTAGTCTCGCAGCAATCCATGACTTTGTGTTTTCAATAGGTGAGAGGTCTGGAGTACGTGTCGGTCATGCAGCCAGCAATCGAACATTCTCTATATCAAAGTAAATCAGGACTCGGCAGGCAATACGTGACCTTGCATAACCTTGTTGAAAGGTGACGCCTCCGAGGCCTCGAAGGTAGGACATGAAAACAGCCGTTAATATTTGAGAAAAGCAACGATGGATTTTCAGATTATTGATGGTTCGAGCAAGATGTATTCATGTCGAGTACACAATGGTTGTTCTTATTATCACACCAGGTGTAAGTCCAGTATGGTGATATTGAATGAAAGCAGTCCATGTTCGTTATCCTCGGTGTTTCCAGACGCGTTTAAGTCCATCATGATGATCCATACAAAATCGGGAAACTCGTCTGAAAAAGGAAATGGTGCCACTTCTATATCCAGTTTTGTCGTTAGGCGCAACACTGTTGTTGTGCGTCTCTATGCTGGTTATCAAAGGAAGCCATCATGGTCTTCACCGTGCAGATAGCTTGTACTGTTCCAGACGTTTTTGTACTGTCCATACGGATACTTCAGGGGACAACAAGCCCATCTCCTGGCTCAAGGTCCATCATGTGGTTGTAGGATCCTACAAGGTCGAACTGACAACAAGTATGTCCTCTCGAGGGTTAATAACGGTTTGCCGTTCAGCTCTTGCAGGATGTTCAATATGACCCTTCTGAATTTTCAACTCCATATTCAAATGACAGTCGTTTGATTCCGACTAATGCGAGTAGCAATATCGTAGAACGCACAGACACGTGACATAACAATGGAGTCTTGTCCTGTTGTCAGTTGGCATAAAGCTCGAAAATAAGGATATAACATTTGATGATAAAAACTATTCGGATAATGCTCTTATTGAGCTCGTGTTGAGAACAAGACGAGCCGGGAAAAGGGGGCATGGATCCAGATGGACATGATCGAGATGATCTGGACGAGAGGAGGACATGGATCTCAGGGATGTCTTAAGGCAGGGGTCGACAGGCCTGGGCCCAGGGCCTCCACCTCAGGGAGGGGGCTCGTCTCCTTCTCGACTGAGCCTTAATTCGAATAATTTTAACGTCATCTGGCAACAGTGGCATGACCTATTATGACTATATTATGTGATGACCGTCGTCCATGTATAGTCCTAGGTCTACCATCATACACCAAAAGTCTTTAAGTCAAAGAGCGACTGTTGGTCGAACAATTTCAGCTATTGTAAGTCCAGTGGTATAACGGAGAGCATTAGCACCAACCCCCTGCAAAGTCAGGTCTTAGGCACCCTAGAATCCTGCCCCCCTACTTGCAATGCATGGGTTTCGGAGGTGTACGTTACGCCATTGTGTAAGTCATGTACATTTGTTTGTTTCGGGTTACTGTTTGTACGAGTATTTGACAACGTATGTTATGTACTACCTACTTTTAAGGATCATAGGAGGGGCCTACATTTGTGAAGGGGCTCAGGGCCTCAACAAGTCTTAAGACGTCCCTGATGAGCCCAGTTGGCCCTTGCATTAAATCATTCATGCTTTCATGCAGGGATTTGAAGGTTTAGACTATTAAACTTGTTAAATAGTTAATCATTTTATACCATCGATATTTCTTGGGCGTATTTCCAAATTTCACTTAATTTAATTCTAACTTTAATTCCCTAATTCTTAATTTAACTCCTTCGAACGTCTATAAGTAGATTTTTAACAAAGATCATGATTTTGTGCAAGTAAAATCAATAAAATTAGTAACTTTCTTCAACTATTTTTGGTAACCTTGCTTTACGCTTAATTTTTTTTTAAGTGAATAAGGACAAAATTACTTTTAAAGTGTTTCATGGCTTAAAAATAAAGCATTCATGAAAAAAATAGGCATTTTTTGAAACTTATAGCTAGAATTCATTTCAATTCTCATGTTTCAACTCAAAATTTTTTTTAAAATAAGGTCAAATAAAACACATTTTTAAAACAATTTTTACGCTTTCATTTCTCGTTCACTGGTTCTCGAACTTTATTTTTTCTGCGCTCATCTACTTCTTTACAGTATTTAATATAGAACATGTGTACTTCATAAGTTTGTTATTGTCATGTATTGGTACTACTTCGGTATTGATTCGTCTCTAATAATTTTGCCATTTCACTGTCAAACTTTGTACGACATTACATTTATTCCAATTACACCTTTTTGTCTAAATTTAGCGTTCTTTTGGTCTCTAGATATTTTTTATTTATCATCTACTCATTATACAAACAAATAATTATTAATTTTGCTGAAATATTTGCCAGAAACCCAAATGAATCCCTGAAAACGTTAACCCATGCCTTTCATGAAAAATACTTTTTTTTACAGTGAACGGGATTCAATCACACACGATCTATTGTTCTCGCGGATATTGTGTAGCCGATCGTGTTTTCCAAAGATTTGTTGTCTTCCGGAAGCATTCCGCTGCGGTTAACGGATGTGCCTTGGCCATTTATCCCGGCGAGTCCAGTTCCAGTTTGGGCAAGAGGCACCCATCGGAGCGGACATTTTGTCAATGACCTGCCGCATGGGAAAAGAAAAATGCGTCTCACCAAACAATGACCATTGCTAGGGGAAAAAAGGCAGGCGGGGTCTGTCAAAGAGTGTACAATTATTTCGATTATGCTTACTTCTAAAAAAGAGAGAGGGAAAAAGAAAAATACAAACGCACTCTTTTGTATTTGAATGGAAAATTTCAAATTGGCCAATTTTGCAAATCTGTTTTTTTAACTTGGTTCAATGCCTGGAAACAGGATTTCGGTCATGGGATTCGGAAGGAAATTTCTTTAAACATTCAAAAGACTAATTAAACAATTTATCGTTTTTTTTTTATTTATGAATGCCTTTTGGAATTAGAATTTAAAAAATAATCTACGCGTACACAATTAAAATTCAGACTAAGAAAGCATAAATACTATTCACTAGAAAATATATACTGTTTATTACAAAAATTAACAATAGGATCTTTTATTTATGAAGGAAAATAAATAAGAAGGTATTTACAGGGAATTTTTTAAAATACTTTTTCACTTTTCATCTTCAGATGTAAACTAAGATTAGAATCCCATTCTATTGTTTCAAAAAGATCTTCCTTTATTGTTATTATTATTATTATACCCAGGGCATCGCATCTCTCACCACCTAGTACTTGGAACGTTCAGATTCCTCAAGAAGAATTTCTCACAGGAAGGTTTTAACAAAACAAAAACAAATGGACTTAATATAATAGCCCTCATGCAGTTGACTGTGACCAACATGACCAAAAATGTATTTATTTTATTCCATCAGATATCTCTTCAATTTTGACAAAATTGTTTATCTTAGTTTTGGTATTCTTTATATTTCTAATCCGTTGTTATTTAGTGTTAATGCAGGTTTTTTAAAGTAAAAATTTACCTTTAAGGATGATGAAGCATGAAATGGGTTGAGTCTTTTAAGGCACACAAGGATATAATTTGAAATATGCAATATTTAGCACGTTTTGCATGCAAGTAATAAATAATTGCTGTGAGTTTTTACTAGGGATAAGTTTATACTTGGATGTTATTAGGGAATTTGGTATTAGTAAACTACAAACTTATCGGGGTTTTTTTAACGAGAACAACAAAATGAACGCCTTTTTGCTTTCGTACTGTAGCCGTGGCAATCCAGTTATTTAAGTCATAAGCTCCATAACCAGTGACTTTTATAAATTTGTTTCCATTGAGGAGTCACGGTAGTGGTTGGTATAATAAGTGATCCAGGAAACAATAGGGGTTGTCGCATGTTAAATTTAGCTGGATCTCCCCAACACACAACCTCAGTCTTTACATTACAAAGTGAAAAGGAAGTTACAAGTTCGAACATCCTCCTAATTACTTGACTCTTTTAGAACTTGGGGGTTGTTTTTCATTACTCTCACCAGAAGCGTAACGAAGAATATTAGGGTACCCCTGCAAAGTTAAGTTTTGTGCCCCAAGCCGGATCTTACAAAGAGTACGTACTTGGTATCAGTCAGATTTTGGAACCCCCTGCAGTGCGAGGGTTGCGGGGGTGAACGTTACTCCACTGACTCTTATGTAGTTCTACTGTAGTGCCTCTCAACGTGTGCTTTTATGAAAACCCCAATAATTTCTGGGTTACGGAAAAGCCTACAGAAAATATTGATTTTTGACTAAAAGCTTCAAGAAAAAGTGCTTTCATTGCACACAAGCATTGCAAATACTTGCAAGAAAACTGATATCTGTAGATAGATATCCCTTTATATGAGTATGGTAACTATGAACTAATATTTAATTTTTTAATTTTAGATATACGTAGTTGCTATCTTTCTACAAACACCGTAACAAGTAATATAGGAAAGTCTTTTCAAATAACATTTGCATTTCTTACAATGAGAAAATATGCAACATTATATTTGTGCTTTTCTATTTAAATAATCTTTATCATAACAAAAGAACCACAATAATATAGAATATAGCCAATGGAATGATCAGAAGCAAAATATTGGAAACAAAGAGAATATCTTGTCTTGCTAGTGACACAATCAAAAACTGCAGGAAGTTGAAAAGTGGGGAACTTGGGATTCAGCTAAAATGCTGACAATTATAAAAGACAAGCAATTTTACATCAATTAATAGTCTTATAAGATTCGAAAATTTTTAATTTCATATATAAAGTTTTAGAACTGCACAACAGAATGAAAAATAATTCCGAAAATTCCCTTTTAGAATAAGGGGTATCTTAGAACTTTTTAATTATTAACGGGGTATACGCGAGGGCAAAGATTAGGATCAAGAACATCGAAGAAAAGGGTTCAAGAATCTAAAGAGACATTTAACAGATCAATTGACTTCCCAGTGTCCTATCCAAGCTCCAAATTTCTTTTATAAATGAATATGTAGCGGGTTCTCACACGCGTATTCTCTTTCTTTTGAATGTGAGTAATCGTGCAAATGAGAAAGAAATTTTAGAAGGACCAAACTCCTTGTATAACAGCTATTTAAATTTTTTAAGGAATACAACAGGTGAGCAAATCCATTTTTGGTATGAAAATGAAATACAACCAATCTGATGGACAACTAATAAAAAGTATTTTTAAATGAAGTAAACATTAAAAAAAAAATAGTCGCAGCATTGGCTGCTGGATTACAATCCTTCACTCTCTTGCATTTGCGTCACCATCAAGACTTGACATCATAACCTCACCAAAGGTGGCTTCAAGGTCGCAGATTAAACAAGCTGAAACCTGTTAGAAAACCCACACGATAAACAAATTTCGATAAAATGCGGTAAATTTAAAATATCAGCAAGATAAAAGTGCAGCTGATTAAATTTTTTATTTGAAATTTTGCTAATGTAATTAAAAGTGCATATCAAAGATTCTTACCCCCCCCCCTTTTTAAAAAGCCTTTTGAATAAATTAGAATAAATGTACTCTTTATAACTTTTTCCAAAATAGTGTTTATAAATGGCTCTGTTATCTACAGTTTCGTTTTTGAAATAATAAATATGATTTAACCCACATTGGGGAGGGGGGGGGGATTTCTCTTTGAAATGTATAAATCGAAGATTAAATTTTGCAGTAAAGTAGTAGAGAAATAAAAAAGTATTTTCTTTTTAAATATTATTTAAGATTAAAATAAAAAAAACATTTAGCAAGATTTCAGTTAACTTCTTACAGAGCTATTCGGATAATTCTGCAAAATTTGCTGTAATTGTTATAATGATTACTATACCCAATTGCGTTATTGAAAGAAAAAAAAATGACCCACTTTGCTTTGATAACCATATATTTTTGAATTAGTTTTTTTAAAAGTGCAAAATATTTAATTGAACCGGGAGTTGTTCTTTTTTATCTTGCAAGGGAATTCAATAATTTTTAATTAAAGTTTTTCAGAACTTTATCTTAGAATTGTGTGCACATTACTAAGAAAAAACGTTCAAACTGAAAGAATATGAGCGAATGGAGGAAATCGCTAATAAACTGTTTGTTCTCTTCACGTGTTTTTTGTTGTTGTTGAAATAAAGTCTGCAAGTACGCGAAAGATTTTTTCTCAATCAAGCAGGGATGTCTTAAGACCTGGGCCCCTAAGCAAAAACAGCCCTACCAGCGACTTTTTTTAAGTGGTGCTGGACTAGGCCTAGACACAGACAGGGCATGTCTGTGTTAAAATTATTTAGGCCATGATCTTACTGTGCCTGAGTTGATAAAGAGATGAGCCCCTTCCTAGGCCAAGGCCCAATTGGCCCATGTAAACAAGCCATCCTGACTTTCAAAATACAAGCAGTCTCGCACATTTTCTGTAAAAAAAGTTTTTTTAAATGCATCTCCTTACAAATTTATCTATCGACATTTTTTAAATTTATTTCTTGGCTATTTAGCTAGTAACTGATTGTTCATTGCGTTGTTCTTGGATGATGTTAATCACTAGATACAAATCAAAAGAATAAGCATGTGAATGTCATTCTTAATGAAATATTTATTCATGCCAATTGATAAGATTAATGAAAATATTGAGGTCAATTTTTTTATTACATTGCTGTCATTGGAGTCCATCCGTAAATTATTTTAACGTTTAAACATTTATTAATGGACGTTAAAATTGACGTAAAGATTAAAAGATGGATCATTGATCCGAGGATTACCGAAATATTATTATAGGTTTCCACACGAAAACTAACTCTCCTTAACAATGGCCTAATCCTTATTGACACTTTGAAGTGTTTGCCTCAGGGGTCTTCTCCCTTTTCATATGCGAATCCGCTTTCCTACTGGATGCCTCTCATCAATTCCGACTTTCCGTCTTTCGGTCTCTTTTAATGCTGATGGATGATAGTAATTTCACAGTAGAAGGTAATTGCGCTAATACTCGTAGATGACGAGTAGATTGACCACCGGTTTATATGGAGTCGGGGCCGGCTCTAGCAGTTTTGCCACCCCCGAACAGAAATGGAAGATGCCGCCCCTTTCTCCAAAGCAAAGAAATTATAATTAAAAAGATAAATAGTTCCCACAGTTACACACCGAAAAAAATTGAGTAATTCTTGCGAACAAAAAAAGCAGCATAACAATAGTATATATATATATATACTGTGACTATAGTTTTTACTTCTTGACTAGTTATCTTAGGTGTTATAACTGTTTTGTGTATATTTATTAATTATATATAATTTTTAATCAAATACAAAATAATTCGAAATTAAGGACATAATTATCTATAGGGTTTGCAGCCCCGGTATCCCAGTGGTTTTTAAAAATCCCAGGATTAAAATAACCAATCCGGGGAATAAAATAACTAAACCCGGGATTTAATTTTTGTCTTCATTATATTTTGAAATTTTCCCCCAAAGTATTGTGAATCTGGTATTACTATTTAATACATCTTATTTTATTTTTTTGTACTGTATATTTTTAATGTCAGTTTTCTTACGTGTTGAACCTTGAAGGGTTCGAGGCGGGTATGTGTGTTAAACCGCGAAATTTTTTATATGTTTTCTCTTATTTA
Source organism: Trichonephila clavata (assembly GCA_019973975.1). NCBI lineage: Eukaryota > Metazoa > Arthropoda > Arachnida > Araneae > Nephilidae > Trichonephila > Trichonephila clavata. The sequence continues at coordinate 243,900 of BMAO01015464.1, read as the reverse complement.
GTTCTGTAACTTTCATAAAATGGACGGGTCAGAAAATGGACATTTCGTCCACCCTCAGGATGTCCGGTGTTAGCTAACTTGGGCAGAGGGAATTAGAATTTTTGGAAGACATCTAGTAGGGTTTTCAGCCCCGGGATCCCGGTGTATTTCCAATTCCTAAATCCCGGGATTAAAATAACTAATTCCAAAATTTAATTTTTTTCCAAATTATATTTAAAAAAAATTTCTCATAAAAATTTTCTAAGAATTTAATTCTTCAAAAATTTGTATTTTGTTTATGAAATATGTACGTAGAATTTTTTTGTAGTTATAAGTGCTATAGATACAAAAAATATATTTTTATGCACAGCTCTTCTCATTTCTCGTATGGGAGAATGTCGCACAGATCTAAGAGGCTTATCGCAATGTGCTTACACAATAATATAAGCAACATCTTAAGAATGGATTTTGTCACAGTTCCTTCTTCAATTAAATGCCGTTAATTAATAGCGGACCTGCTTGGAAGACTTGAGACCCTTCAAATCCCATTGCATTACTAACAGCTCATGCAACTGGATCTTCAATTTCAAAGGAGTGACATTTGAAATTGATTCACATTCTGATTCAATAACTGGATCAATTTATATACAAAAACCATTAAGTGTAGCAGAAGAACTAAATAAAGTTATCAAAGAGGTATATGCTCCAATGCAGTCGATTAGATTTGAGACACTGTTATTAAAAATTCGAAAAGAAATCTCACTTTTTTTGAAAATGGAGGGAGACGTGGTGACCATCTGAAAAGAACATACTCCTACTTAATGACGATAATACCTACTAGTAAAGAATCCGAACATGGATATTCTTTGGCAGGACAATTTGTAACAAAAATAAGAAGTCGTTTCAACGATGAAACGCTGGAGGAGCTGTGATTTTATAAGCTTATTTACAAAAACACAAGAAATGAAGAAATGCTTTTTTTTTAAAATTTCATTATGTACTTCTTTTTTTTTTATGAATTAATTTTTTATTTGTTTTATTAAAATAATATTAAATAAATTTTTTATTATATTTTCATTTTTATTATGCAGTTTTAACTATGCTAATATGATAGCATTTTTAATAAATAGTCCAATCCTAATCCCGGGATTTGGATAATGTAATCCCGAAATCCTGGGATTGAAAATATGACACGGGATTTCAAATCCTAATTACTTGTTATTATTTCAAACGAGTAAAATATAAGACAAGGAATCGTCCATTTCAGCATGCCAATTTTTTCTAAAAAGACTCTACTGATGGTGGGAATCAAAAACGCTTATTTTAACTTATAGTAAATACACTCAAGACTAAAATGAAACATCTCCTCTGACTCTCTACCTGTAAAAATCTCATACTGGCCCCTGTCCCCTTTTGAATAGCTGACACCGGACGTCGTACAGGTAAAAGGAATGTCCGTTGTGACCATACTCCGGGATAGGGAGAAAGTTACTAACGAAAAAATGTGTAAAAACTTATCAAATTTCATGATTGAACATGTACTCCGGCCTCGAACACTTAGGTTTCAACATAAAGGAAAACTGACAATAAACATACAGAGTACAAAATAAGGAAGTAAGATACTTTAAATGAAATACCAAATTCACACCTAATAATATTTCAGAAAATATATCAATTTTTTTGCAACAAAAAATTTATTTTTCAAATTCGATTCAAATGCCGCCCTTAGAATTTGCCGCCCCGGGCAGGGGTCCGGTTTGTCCGGCCATACAGCTGTCTCTGATGGAGTTAATTTATGTCTCGGGTAACCTAACCAAGAGGTCAGAGTAATTTTTTAGAGAATGCTTTCAAAAATCAAATTAAGTGCACCTGGATAAAAAATATAAATTTTTCGAAAAAGGTTTTTTTTTATTGAAAAAAAAACACGAAGTCATCTGTAATTCGCAATAAAAACCATAAGTGACAGTTACTTTTACTTTAATACAAAATATCAGCAGTAACTTTATGAAAACTTACAGGAACAATTTGGATAAACTAAGAAAAATTTTAATAAATAAATAAATATTTTTCGAGACTGATTTTCGTTTATAATGCCACAGACATTAAAAGGTATACGTACTAATTGTCATAAGAAATCAGTGGCGTACACAAAGGTGGAGTTTGGGAATTTAACCATACTCTCCTCCTCCCCATATCAAGAGATTTTTAATTTTTCGACCGGTTTCATTCGAAGCAACTTTGAGCCAGTTAGCTCATTTCCTTTCATCACACCTCTTATATGAAAAGAGAAGATAATTTCGAGAGAGAGAGAAAATAAACTGAAAAGAGAGTGTTCTCATTGTTCGAATAAGCAATAAAAAGCTTACTCCATTTTCAAAACACGAGTAATCGAGTGTGAAGAGTGCAGCTTACACAATAAACGTTTAGTTGAATCAACTAGTCGGGAGGCGAATGTGGTTTTCGAGTGAGAACTTGAGGAAGTGGCGTAGCAGAGAGTACCAGTTGATCACGTGTGAAGCGATCCATGGGATTTTTATTTAGAACTCCCGTACAAGGACGTCTTGAGGCATGAGCCAACTGGGCCCGGGCTGAGAGCCTCGGCCACATCGGAGGTCTCATCTCATTCTCGACTCAGCCTTAATAAGATCATGAATCAAATAATTTCATTGGTCAAATGTTATTTCCAGTTGTATTATCCGAAAAACTGGGAATTTTGGACGATATGTCAACTGGCCACATGTGATGACTGTATTCCAGGTATAGGCTTAGGCCTATTCCCATACACCATCACTACACATTCAGTCAAACGGGTCGGTTTGCACGGTTGTATGTCATACATATTTTTTGTTTCGTGTTTGTATCCGTATTTGACAACGCATGTTATGCACTGTCTACTTTTATGTGTCATAGGTAGGGTCTACTTTTGTGTAAGGGCCCGAGGCATCAAGAAGTCTTAAGAGTCTCTACTCCCGAATGTCTGCTCATTCTGTCAGGTGCGGCACAAGTTGCATTGTTTGAAAGGGCCTTTAGTGTAAATATTATGCTTTGGTGTTTTCGCGAACGGGTTTTTTTTTAAGTGTAAACCCTCACAAAAGTAATCTGAGTACGACAATGTGAAAATTTTTCCCCCCTCAAAAAATGAGAATTTTTAGTACTTAAAGTTTCTTTTAATGTTTTTTTAATCAGAGTTTATTCCGTTCTTCGTTAATGATATGAAAAGGGAAAAAATAATAAGTATTACGCATAAGGGAAACAATAAAGGTAGGAAATCAAAATTTTGTCATAGCCTTGAAAGTTCAGTAGATAAAGCGCCAGTTCACAGACGAATTTTTTTTTACTGTGGCTCGAAATTATGTGTGAAGTTTGTTAATAATGAATCCGTTGTATTGCTCTAAGCCGATATATTAATGCAAAGAAAATCATATAAACAATTAAATTACCTATTACGGCAAAACTCATTTACTTGAGAAAGGATTCCATTGTTGGAATTTTTGGAATGTGCGTTTTGGGAACTCTAGCATTGATGATTATATTGATATATTTTTTTTCCTAACAAGTCTGCATTTTTGCTGCTAAGCCTTTGCAGACACGGCAAAAACCCAAACGTGAGAGCCATTTCATGGAAGCATCCTCTAGAGATGGCCTCGTTACCAAATTTGGACGCTTGAATTAATATTATTTTGATATATTACTGAATACTTTCGAGTGACGTCAATACATAGCAGCTGTGTGATCATGCTTAAGAGTTTTGTGATTGGCAATGTTACTGCCAGTTGCTGCAGCTCTAATTATAACAAAGATGTCTCAGCGTGATTCGTCTGAAAACACGACCTTGTTCGTTGATGCAACACCATTGCAAACGAAGTCGTTTGTATCATAGGTTCAATGGCAGTCTTCGTAACAGACGCCATGAATACAAGCCACTAGCTACCAATCGAAGGATAATGATTCTGGTTGATAGGGGGCGTCCTGTGCATGCTTTCAACTGGCGGCAGAAGTGGCTTGAAGTGCCTCCGCCGCTTTTGGTCATGCGTCATTCTACCGTGTTGATATTGCTCTTTCCACTACGGCTCACCTCAAACCTACCACATTTAATGGTAATGACGTCTTAAAATTTCTTAAGGCCCTAGGTCCCTATGCTCAAGTAGGTCCCACCTGCTTCTCTTGTATCAAATTTAGCTTCTATACATGTAAAGTTCAACAAAAGCAATTCATAACAACATGGAGTTTTGCTGGAAAATTCGTTTCTTACACTTTAGATTCACAAAATTTTCATGACATTTTAAATTTACAGTCTTGTTGTTTCCAGTTGACATTTAGTTCGAAATTCACAGTTTTTCGGAGAATATGTCCAAGAACAACTTTTAGCGATAAAAATTGTTTGGATTATGATCTTATTGAAATCAAATTGAGAAGAAGACGACCCCCCCCCCCCCCCCACCGAGGCCTAGGGCTTGGACTCCAGTTGGATCATGCCTTAAAATGTCCCTGTTTGTTGGTTCCAACCAACTTCGTTTTTCTGATGCTGCTGGTGCTCCGCGGACAAACAGTTTGCAAGCTATTCTTTTATATACTTCTCGATGTGCATTATTTTCTGGATAATCTCCTTCTTGGTGTTGCCTTTTCAATATCATGCAATGTATGTCACTTTGTATAAATATTTTATTTTTGTGAGAAACAGAAAGAAAAATATGAAGAAATACAATAAAAATTGTTCTAAGGAATAAAAGAGGTAGTTATTATTGTACAAAATTCATGAATCCTATTTTATAAAGCATAACATTTAAATGAAAATAGTTTTTTGTTTTGAGACGAGGGATGTATTCTAAGCTGAAAGGGAATAAAATAACCAACAACTTCTCCATGGGAATGTAGTTGTGAGATGGCATTGATAGTATAACATAACATAACTATATTATAAAAAGAAAATGTTCCAATTGGAAACCAGATACCAGATGTTTGAACATAAATCAAAGCCCTTTTTCCCAGATGAAAACTATCTTTTTGTTGTTTTTCATTCCCTCCTCGTGAACAGGAGCACAGCTTACTCCCCCCCCCCCCCCACAGATAACAAAAAAAAGAGAAAACGATATTTTATTCCTTTGTTGATCCAGCTCTCCACCACACTTCTCAGTTTATAGAATAGGATACAAACTCAATATTTTTCCAGATAAAAAAGTTCTCTAACATTATTACATTCTGACTTCGCTATCCTGAAGTGAGCAAGATATTTTATTACATTTCTCTTTCTCTCTCTTTGAATCTATTCATTTTTATTTTCTACTAGTCATACGTGTTTCAAATTTCGTCTCTTATTTATGTTATATGAATTTTTGTTATAAATGAGAGTTAAAAGAATAAATATCTTATTTGTGGAATGTTTTCAAATTTTAAAAATACAGTACTATAAATAGATGTATGTGTTACAACGCTGTGAATTAACAAGAAAATTGAGGCATATTGCTGTTTGAGCATGTGTGTGTTTCCGAGTTCAGTTAACATTAGAATGTCCGGGATTTTGATTACCCTTAAACGTCCACCGGTGACGTTTCGACACCGTGGTATAAAACATTTAGAGCACTAGTGCCTTGCCCGAGATAATCTGGGGCATGACAGTTAAAATATTAAAAAACTTAACTATAACCTACATGCGCACGTATATATATATTCAATTATTCATTTTCCGAATGGTTAATTTTTGTTTAAGAAATAAATAGAAAAAAACTTTTTAAACTAAATCCATAAATACAATTGTTTATTTGAATACAATGAAATTTTTATCGCGTCCTCATGAATTGTGAAAATGTAAACCGAGGAAAACAGCAACAGAAATATTGAAGTTATAAAATACTTTGGAATTTTTAGATTGCTTCATTAACTATCTATTATTATTGTTTGAGAAAAAATCGTTGATACTTATATCACGGTTTTGATTGTTTGAATTCATTTGGGAAAACCTGGAATTTATTTAACTGTAAATTTATTTTTTGAGAACGAAATAATTTATATATACAGAAATATTCCCTAGGAGATAAGTAAAAAAGGCTATAAATTAACGTTACGTTACGTACATGGTGAAGAGACTATTATTGCTAACAATTTTAATATTACGGTAATTATTTTAACATCAATAAATAATTTATAGTTATTTTATACATGATATATATCTCGGCTATTATTATTAATATTACACCTAGATAATTACAATTATTAGTAACAAATTGACTACAAGATCTTTTTAATGGTTCATTTTTCATTCGAATTTCCAAAGGATTCTGTTTCATTTTTTAATCGTAAAAAAAATTGTATAACTACTTGCCAGATATTTAATACTTCACCCATTCCAATCTTTTATAACCGGAAATTTATCAGGAAAAAAACATTTACCCTCATTAAAGAATGACTTATTAATCGGCTGAAAGAGTTTTTTGAGCCCTCAATATTCGAAGCTTAAATAAAAAAGAAAAAAAGATCACAGTTTCATTAATTCAAAGTCAAGGCGAGCAATCGAAGACTGACGAAGATCTGATGCTGATTTTTCCTGGAGGCATTATCTCTCTACCCTTGTCCTCATTTTTTTATGAGGCGAGTCTCATTCAAGATAATGATGTATGCAAATGAGATCGCGCAAGATCCGAACCCTGCTTTTAAATTTTCTTCTTACGACAAGGTTCCATAACATGGAAGCATGTTTCCTCCGCAAACAGTAATAAAAAGAGCTGGTGACATAAAAGTTCTCGATCATTCTGTGTGTCGCTGCTTCTTTCTTCAAGAGAGCGTGTCTTCATCTTTTTCACCAGCAAAAAAATAAATGTGTTCTGATTTTAAAAACTCAAATTATTTGCATACAATGCTTCAGCATGATCATTTTTGCAGATAAGTAAGGAATGAAACTTCATATAAAAGTAGATATAGAAGTAAATAAAGTAAACTTCCAAAATTGATTATCTTTTCGTGTTCGCCACTTCTTAAAATACGTCTTTCCTACTGTTCCATGATGTATCATATAATATTTAAAGGAAGATATGCCGTTGTGTGTGATGTCTGTATCCTTAACTTGAACTAATTTTCATGATTCCAACTTTTGTTATTTTACTCAAGGGACACTTCGCTCGTCAGTTAAGTCTGGGACTTTCCTGTACTTGGAAAAGGGATAAATATTTAAATGGGGCCTCTGTTTCTAAAACTAGTCCTTTTTACGGTATCTATCCCAGACTATAAGGCATCTCTCATTTATCCTTGAAGTATCGTAAGTAATATACAGGGTGTCCTAAAAATAGCGCGCCAACTCTGCACAGCTAGATTTCTCGTGGGGAGTACGTAAAAAATGCCCATAGAACTGTTCCTATACGATCTGAAGAGGCGCGCATCCGGAAGACAGAACCCGGTATCTTTGGATCCGTAAACATGTAACATACCACTAGACCAATGTGACTTCAGTCCGGATGCTGTTACTAACTTATATATACCTCCGCTACACATTCCCCTACTAGTGAGTCGGTGGATAGGATTGATTGTAGGAGTTGCGTCACGAAAGTCAGACGACTTTGTTGCCTCAAGTGAGTCTGACGAGTTTTTGGTTGCTCTTTTTGCGGGTAGATGGTGCCATGACAGTTCAGAAGGTTACTCTTTTTCTTAGTCCAGCCAAGGTCGCCAATGAAGTGGCACGCATCCGGAGGACAGAACCCGGTACCTTTGGTTCGTAAGCACATAACATACCACTAGACAAAAATGATCACTTCATTCCGGAGTCTGTTACTGGCTCATATAGATATGCCGCTACAGATCCATAGTTTATGAGGAAATTACGAAAAACAAAGTATGATGTCACAACCAGTACGGTCGGTGTAAGGTCCGAATTGGACACATCAACAGCAGTATTTGCAAGTATTTATAAAGGCAGATGTTCGAAGTGTCCACCGTGCATATTGAGGCAGGCTTGAGCGCTTCGTGGAATAGATGAGGGCCCACGTCGCAGCAGCGTGGTGGCCATTATACAAGCAGCATGCAGACAAGCAACTTCCGTTTGTGTCATCACACGTCTCGATACACCAATTCCTTGAGACTACCCCATAGAAAACGAATCTAACAGTGTGAGTTCTGGGGATCGTGGTGGCCATAAGACCGGATTCACATGTCCAATTCAGCGGCTGGAGTATGCCATATCCAGTCAATCACGTACAGGAGCACAGAAATACATCGGAGTTCCATCATGCATCAAGTATATTTTCCGTAAACTATGAATCCTGCAAGCACAGTTCTTCAGGTGCTTATTATGTACTCCCAATGTGAGGAATCTGGCTATGCAGAGTTTGGGGGCTATTGTTGGGACACCTTGTATACCTATCGCTGGAATTAATTCTCTCCTGAAATTCTTTCGAGGAAGGACGTTTTTTAAATATTTTGAAACCTAAAAAAGGCGATAAGATTATTTGTTTTACTGATGATGTGTTTTACTGATTTGTTTTACAGCACTGTTTTACGGATTGAATCAATTCTTTCGCATATAATTACATTTGAATGTGTGGTTATCTTATAGTTCTAAATATCTACATATATCTGGTATTTTCTATTCTTTTCACCTCTTTTCTCCTTTTTATTATCTTTATTGTCGCTAAAACTCCCAAATAATCAAATTATTTCTGAAATAAAAATTAATCCTTTTTACAATTTGAGCGAAAAATTCGCAAAGCGAAATTGATATTAATATTCAAACTGAACCTTGTACAAATTTTTAAAATGTAAGAAATTTTAGTCACATGAAAAAAAAAAACATCTGAACCCTAATAAGCATCTCAACTCTACTGACTCTAAAATAAACAAAAGGTTGACACAAATAAAGCAACACATCGCTTGTATGATAAGCAATGGCGTTGTCATTCGAATTGTTTCATCCTCAAATATTTTCAGATGAAATACCAAAGGAAATAATTAAACATTTATCTAAAATCTAATCTTATTTTCTATTCATACACAGGAAGACGTCTCCTTTCCCTTTCCTTTCAAAACATTGCATAATCTATTTTTTTATACATACGAGAGTGTCTTCAGAACTTTTCCAGAAGCTTTTTCCATGTCTTACCGAAGTGATCTTGCAACCGGTCCAAGGTCGTGGAAGTTATTCATCATTGAACGATTTTCTTTTTTCTCCCTTTTTTCCGTGTCCAGTTCGCACTTAGGTGGTCGCTTTTTCCTAGCGTCACAAAGCCGTTTACATAAAAGCCATTTATTCGATTGTATTGAGAGAGACCTTGACTCTTATGATGTCCAGTATCTCAGGATTCTTTTGAAGTCATACATATTGCATTCTGTGATGTTTCCATAACAGAAGGTGGAACCCTAGGGGCTTCCTTATGAGGCTTTTTAGCGAAGATGGGACAAAGGGAATATTGAAAAGGATCGATTTTCGACTGACAAAACTATGTAATTTATTGGATAATAGTTCTCGATTGCAGTGCACTTTTTTTTATTGTGTCTGTTTTAAAATATGTAAACAGAAATTAGACAAAAAATTGTTTGTATATGTGTAGAATATTCTCATGTAGTGTTGTTGTTGTCGTGTCCTTCCCGAAGGGAAGGAATGGAAGTTGCCAGAGCTTGAGACAGATTGAACTTCTACACGATAGATGGTGACACCAACTATCTCCACAATTTAGGCACAGAACTGGAGAAGAAGGAAATATTCTGCAGCCCCGCACTCGTGGTTTCTGCTGCGACCGCCCACAAGACTTTCGGATCCACAAATTTAACGTTCACGTACTCCGTGTGTACTCGGAGGGGATTTGGTGGCATCGAACCCAGGCCTTCCGGTCTGGAGTCCAATGCTCTAACCACTAGGTTACCCACGGCCCCATAGTAGGAAATGTAATATTCTCATGTAGTAGGAAATGCAATGTTCTCATGTAGTAGGAAATGCAATGTTCTCATGTAGTAGGAAATGCAATGTTCTCATGTAGTAGGAAATGCAAATGAACACAAACGCAAATTTATTAAATAAAAAAGGCTACTATAAACGTTGATGATCGTTTTAATCATATTAAATAAAATTACTTTGAGTAACAGCTCGGAGCTTGCGAAAAAATAATTCATTTAATGTAAAATTACTTGATGTGTGTTTTTTACAAATCCATAAAATTGTCTTTTATAAATGGCTTTTTTAATTCAAAATTTATTTAAGGGTATCTCCACCGCACTAGAACCGTAGAGCAAAATTTATGAACTAGCTAGAACAGGGGTACTTAACTTTTTTTCCTCCGAGCCACAAACATATGAAAACTATTTCATGCGGGCCGCAACATGAGGATTAATAGGGAGGTAGGGAGGTGGGGGAGGTCAATATAAGACAAAAAACATTTAAGATGTGGAAAATTGATCAAAATACTATAACTTTCTGATCTTTGAATCTTATTTTAACATTATATTAAACTCTCTATCAAACACTCACAAAAAATATGTTTTATGCATTTTTTATTGAGTTATAGTTTCGATTTCCTTTCATCTGTGACCCCAAGCCTTTTGTCTACGTTCTGCTGTTATTCAAGCAAAGCTGCCGTATTCTTTGATAGCTTGATTCTTTTCTTTTGAGAAGCCTCGTTTATTTTTATTTCAAACATAAACTTATCTAGTGCAGGCTGATAGCAAAGAGTTTTTGCTGAATTCCAGACTGAAATCAGTATTATTTGCTTAAAATTAGTTCACAGACTAGCTTGTGCATTTTTGTTTCAAATTTATTCAAATAATTCCTTTGATACACTAAAACAAATAATTTTAAGATCATTTTAGATTTTAATTGTTGATAAAAGTAATAGGTACGGATTTTATAACAGCCAAGTATAGAAAAATTAAAAGTCATCATACTAAAAAGAAAAATATGTTATCTGAAAAAATAATTGAATTTCTTTGGGCAAAGGGCCATGACCGGGCCATTCAAAAAAGCGTGATAGGCCTCATGCAACCGTGGGCCGCAGGTTGAGTATCACTGGTCTAGAGCACATCAGTCTTTCTCATCGAGCTGATTGATCTTCTGACTGCTGAGATTTGAATTCACACAGTTCAGGAGATTTCCGCAAGACATCTATTCCTGCAAATATCAATGACAATATCCCTTTTAAGACCCAACTCGTACGATCATATGGGTTTGTGCGGGTTAGAAATTCTTATCCCTTTAAGACCCGAATTACTTTTGTCTTTCTTCTTCTGGTCTGAATATAATACTGACCCCAATGACACTGGAAAAAAATAATTAACAAGTTTTTAATTCCTCCCTGGAACGTGGAGCATTCCAGCTCGAATTTCCTGGCCGGGTCGTAATGCAGAATCGTTGAACAGTGCATGGAATGCTGGACATGGATGAACGAATGACAACACATTGTCTTTTCAGATTCTGTTTGCTACAACATGGCTGTCGTATTTTGTCTGATCCCCTCTCGAATTAAGATTGCATAATTTTTGCATTATACATCACTATTGATCCTTCATTTAGTTTTACGGTTTGGGGCGCCATTGGATTTTACTCTCCTATCCCCAAATACGTGTTGTCTTTACAGTCAAACGCTACCCCCTTTCTCAAAAGTTTTGGAACCACCATTGTCGTGTCTGCTGCCAAGATTCAATAGGACAAAGCGTGACCGTGCGTGGCACATAACATTCAACGCTTCTTCATTGTCCATTAGGTTATAATGCTACCCTGGTCGGGTCTCTTTGTTATCCATCGAACGCACGTGGTCGATGAGTGACAAACGAATGGTCCAGTATACGCCACCTGCTGCTACGTCAGAGGGATAGGGTCTTCGATGACGTAGGGAAGTCCAAAACCTCTTTCTTTCAGTGCCTAGGCGTATCACAATCGCTAAGACGGTTACAGAGAATACCGATTTTATTCTTTTCTCACAATTCGATCGGGGCTGATTTTAAGTGCGCGATCATTTCATTCTTGTACGATTATAATTTATCCACTAAATATGGCTTTTGATACCTTTAATCCTTCATAGTGTTGCATTTTGGTTGATGAACAATGTTGGATCGGGTTTATTTCTTGTCGCCTGCTTTTACAAATCTTATCGAATTGTAGCTTTTACAAAAAGTTATTTCAGTTGAATGTATCGTTAATCGTAAATGCATTCAAAAAACAATTTTAATCATATTGAAAGTAGCTTATTTTAATCTGCAGATATGTTAAAACACCAGATTTTGCGATGCAATATTTTTATTTCACATATATTTAATATAATAAATATTAACAAAATATCAACAAATATAAAATGTGCTTTAAATAAATTTTTCTTTTACGATAGCTTAGCTAATTGATGGGTAAACTACGACACGCCTAACAATCATAACCGGCCACCCACAGGGTTTGAGAGAATCATACAGAAATTTTTAATTTCATATTGTTTTAAAAAAGTTCTTCGAGGATGCGCTTCGTGTTTTTCTTCTTTTTGCTCGTGAGAATGTATTGCAATTTGGATAATTCTTGCTTATGTGAAGTACAGTTAGGAAAATTATCAATTGAAATTGATTTAATTTCTTCTACATGTGCAAAAAAGGGGACTCACCTTAGTATAAATATGCCAAATATTAAGGAAATATACTTATATTTTTATATTTAAGTTTAAAAAACAAAAAATACGCAGTCACAACTCTGCAATTCGATTCGTTACATTGGCATTAAAGTATTAAATATATATATATATTATTCTTTAGTCTCTATTACAAGTTAAAATAAAAAGCATACTTGACCTCTAAAGAATTTTTATTTTATATCCATTTCTAAAAAAGTTGTTCAAAAACTGGTTTAGCTTATAATTTCCGAAACTTGTTCGCATTAACGCTCTCTTACTAAACAACTTCACTATTCCACTCAGGGCCGTTTTTAACCTCCCTAACATCATATGAACTTCAAATTATTACGCCCCCCCCCACAGTATTTCCAGAACATCTCTCTCCCCCTTCAATTCTTACCTTGACAGTTTTGGTTCGAAACGGTTCTTGGTTCTTTGGTTCATACTCTTTTCTCTTTCTTTGTTTTTGTTCTTTGGAGAGTATTTCCATTAGCCACCAACTATGTACTCCCCCCCTCTCCGTGTCCTGGACTGGCAGCCGTAAGGCAAGGATAATGGCATGGTTTGGCCACTCTTGTTCATTTCTTACCTTACAGCATTACGGACTATTCACTGGCCCTTTTGTTAATACAGTAACAGTAAATTAATGAAATCGTCTGCAAAAAATTACAGAATAGAGTATACATTATGTATGAACTGTTTTCAGATTGTTATATAATTATCATCTTTTTCACCGCTTATCGCTTTACTATCTTCGTAGTGGTAGTACGTCGCTGTAATTTTAATTTTTTCTGTTTTTTCGCACTTCAATTTTTACCGCCCACAATCTTTTGCGTCCTAAGCACGTGCCTAGCGTGTCTAAGTCTAAAAGTGGCCCTGACTGGACTCACCCCTTAACACAACTTATTACACTAAGTATAGTCTCGTTTGGATTTAAAACAATCTCCAAATCTTTGTTTTTAAAAATACGAACATTTTTTTTTTGACATTTTAATGAATAATAATAACGAAAAATCTACAAAGATAAAACGAGTACCGAAAAAATTATTTTCCATTTAAAAGAGTTATGGAATACATAGAGTTGTTGATATCCCTATCTAAATTAATTCCCACTCTTTAACAACAAGTAACAACTTTATTTTAGAACTACTAAAGCTAATCTCTCACATCTCATGTAGCGCGGTAGCCTAGTGGCCAAGCTAATGGACTCGTGGCAGGCATGTCACGAATTCGAACCTAGTGCCGTTGAAGACCCGCTATGTAGGGGAGCGATGCACGTAAAATCTGTCGAGAGCTCATATGTCCCCCCGTTGGTATGATGTAATAGTAAGGAGGAGTGGTGCCAGCTGAGATGTCGTCCTCGTCACTTGACCATGGTTTAAAATTACGAGTTTCGTCGCCAAAAAGCTCTCGTGTTGTAGAACAGTGCGACGTTAATATTCAATCACTCCGATCACAAATAAAAAAAACCCAAATATTTTTTTTTTCTAAATACTTTTTAAAGATTATAACCATTTTGCTTTATTATTCTTATTATTTATATTACTTTTTAAACCGTTTTAAATAAGTAACATTAACAACCTATTAATTTCAACTTATCTTCTTTTTTAAAAATTCGCCTACATATTAATTTAAATTAAACTGGCAAAGATAAATGTGAAGCATAATTTTCATATATTAATCTTACATAATTAATTATCAAATATAAGAAACATGAAAATAATACTTTGGATGATGTGTTTCAGTCAAATTAATCTTCATATTACTATAATGAAACGGATAAATATTCATAAACACAGTACACTCGTATTTAAAGAAAGGATATTTTCCCCAAACGAAATGAGCACGGAGAACTTCTTAAATAGTAATTTGAATAAAATTACTTTCTGTTGTTTGATAAGATTTTTCTTGTATATTTTTGGAGCGATTATTCATTTCTTAGAACATTGTTCGTTCATTCAAAACCGGTTCTACAATTAAAAATATAGAAAACATGTAAACGTTGTCTTTCCACACAGTACAATAGTTCTTATTTTTTTCATTGTATATAAAATGAACAAAAATATCTTGTCCTTTGGAGAAACTAAAATTCCAGTTTAAATTTAAAAATAATTATTTCATAGACCATTATGACATTTCCATAACTCTTATTTCCTGTTTATTAAAAAAATACTGAATAAAAAAAACAAACGAGCAGCAAAAAAAAAAAAAAAAAAATTTTTGTTTGTTATGATTCCGACTCAGATCCGGAAGAATAAATGATTCAACAAATTCCAAAATGTTTCCGTTATTGTCCAAACTTTTTCTAACGAAAGTAATCTCGAAAGAAATTCTGGGAAGAACGGACTACAATAGTGCTCGTTTCAAACGAAAATATCTCCTCCCCCCCTCGCGCGCCCAATCGTTCCCATATCTCGCCAAGAGATAACAATAAATTGACGACTTGGCTGAAAATCTCCCTTGGCGACGAAGAGAATAAAGATAAACATGGCAGTCCTAGCAGGTAGCTAGCAGCAGCTTCGCGTTCGCGAAATGCTCTCGACCTGTGGATCAAAGCATCAGCAGTGGTGTTGTCTGTCACGAAACTAGTGATGTGGTTGTGGAGTGAATCTCTATTAAACGTGAACGTAATTTGTGTATTTTAATGTTTTAAACAGAAAGACTATTTTCCCACCAAAACTTTTCCATCATGGATACAATATTCTCTGGTCACAGGAATCTGAAACTGTGTTTAATTTTAGTGTATCTCTGGAGTATTGTGCTTAATTCTTA
Source organism: Trichonephila clavata (assembly GCA_019973975.1). Taxonomy (NCBI): domain Eukaryota; kingdom Metazoa; phylum Arthropoda; class Arachnida; order Araneae; family Nephilidae; genus Trichonephila; species Trichonephila clavata. The sequence continues at coordinate 228,589 of BMAO01015464.1, read as the reverse complement.
TTCTGCCGAAATAGGTAAGTCGTGACCACTGGTGCATATAAGGATGAATTCGTGTTGTCTGGAAAAACGAGAAAAATTTATAAATCTAAAGTGGTGTAGACGTGTACACATATATCGGTACTCTAATACGAGACGCCGACAATTGATTTGTTTGGAAATTGACAACTGTCAAAAATCGGATTTCGGCTTAAGTTTTATATTGGATTACGGATTATCTTGACCCCATGCGTGTTGGTGTATCGCTTGTATTTCATGGATATGTCCTCTGTAATATGTGGCCCTGATTGTATTTCATTTCAACGCTCTAATCTCTATTTTCATTTATAATTCAGTTTTCATACATTAAGTTCATTGACTTTAGTGATGAACGAGGTTATAAAAATAGAATTGTTTTGTGCTCACCTTTGCCATGCTGTTATCGCAGCGTAGTTATTGAAAAGAATTTACTGCGCGGTTGATTTAAAATTCGAATTCTGTATATAAATGTTGAAAGTATAGAATATGTATATAGGCTCGTGAAGGTAATGTACGAAGAAAGGAACTTACGTAACTGACCGATGTATCGCGGCTGTTGAGAGTTCTGTTAAATTATTTTGCAGAAAAAATTAAATATTCCTTAATAGCCTACATAAGTTGTATTTTTTAATATAGTATTCAGCGAAATTAATTACATTGAAATTATACAAACTGCTTGCTGAAATGAAATGCGGTAAATAAAATAAGTATAAATTTTTTTGCAACTTTTTTAAATGTAAATTTTTTTAAAAAATCAACTTTTTTGAAAATTTATTCTAAAATATTTAAATGCTTTCCATTTTTTATATTTAAAGTGTTTTTGTGTAGTTTTGGTTTCTTATTTATAATGCTTATTTAGAATAAATACCTGGTGTAAAATATTTTGCATTTCTAGTGTACATTCCAATTTTCAATTAATGTTATTAATCTGCTTTACTTTTATAGTATTTCATTAATAAATTTTTGTTCCTTGATTTCAATATGTGAAACATAAAGTCCAGTTATATATTTAGTGGTACATTTCTGAATGTAAAATTAATATTGAAAAATTATAAGTTTTTAAGATTTGGGAAGTTTTAAAAAACTATTTTATCAACATTCTTGGGAAATCTTCCTCCTTTTTTTTCAAGAATACTTTTCAGACTTCTTGATGTTGAGTGTCTATGAGTGTTTTAAGTTTGCCTTGTGGATAGGTTTAGAAATATAAGATAGTTTGCAATTATATCAATCTCTTATATTGTTGATCAATTTTAGGCCTTCAATCATGCATAATTTTACATAAATTTTCATGATAATTTAACCTTTTAAATGTAATGTTTAATAGTCTTAATATGCTAATTTGTTCTAAATAGTTTGTCCAGAGAAAATAGTCTTGTTTTAATTTTGTTTTCTATTTTTTCTTTGTGTAAGAATCAGTCCTACTTAATTCATATATAGCTGTATAGCTTAGAATTCTGCAAAAATGAGGTTCTCTACATTGGTTTATTTTTTATTGATGAATACTTCTCCTGTGAAACTTATTGAAGAAATATTAAGGTCTTGAATATTTATATTTTGCATATAACTTGTTCCGAATTGATATACATTTCGTAAAAGTATTGAATGTAAAAAAGTGAATGAAACAAATACAAGAACCATTTGGTGGTGTGTTAAATATTTTTTTTGGAGGCTAAATTCAACTATTTATTAAAATAAATAACATTATTAAATTCTAACAATTAAAACATTATCTAAAAGCTTATATATATATTTAAGTGACAATTTTACTTTCTGGTCAAACTTTTCAAAATTCATTCTAATAAACTTTGTGAATTTTATATTTTGAAATGCCAATTTAAAAATAAAATTTTTTGAAATGAATTGCATTTATGTTATTGAATTCAAAACTCAATCTTTAAATTTATCCAACATATAAATTTTCTGTAGTGATGTTTAAATACATTAATGCATTTTCTAAAGTAAAGTCATTTGACAATTTAAGGGAAATATATTACTCGCAAAGATTTTCATTTAGACTTCTAATACAATAAAATACAATCCACTCTAAGTGTGGATTGTATTTTATAGTTCATTATGGGGTTTTATGTCTACATTTATTGATTATCCAATCACTATTAAAGATGATAAAATATTTAACATGGATGCATATATGTTTCTTTAGGTTAATTAAAGGTGGGTGGTTAATTATAGGTTCAAGTGGTACTAATCTAAATTTATTTTGCAATTTAGAAATTGTGAGATGTATACAAAATAGAAAGTGTAACAGGGATTAAAAAAACTAAGCATTATGAACTTTAAAATTTTTGAAGAGAATAAAATAATGATTAAAATAACTAAACCTTCTAGAAAATTAAATAATTTCTATTTCTTGGCTTGATTAAATGTATTATGTAAAATTTGAAAAGGCACTCTCTGAACACTTTAACCCTAAATTTTAATTTAATTAGAATATACATGTGTAAAGGAACAAGCATTTGTTATGGTTTTTGATGTGCAGTTTTTTTCTGAAGGCACATTTTTATTTCTTGTTGCTGATATAAAATAAAAAAACAGAAATAAATAAAAATTTAATTATTAGGAATCTCAAATATGTGCTATTTGTGATTAAAGTTCATTAGGTATTGATAAATAATGCTTGATACTGAATTATTTTTGTTTTAATTTATATAGCAGAAAGTATTTGGGATGTGTGTTGCTTAACATGTATTAATTTTTTGAAAATGGGTTTACTTTTACTGAAATTCAAACATAAATATTTGATAAAATTAAAAAAAAATTTCTAAAAGTTTTTTTATTAGATTTTACAAAATTGAGTGAGATTCGTGTTAAATCAAAAATAATTTTTGTATAAATTTAAGAAAAACCTCAATTTTTTGTAATTCAAATGCGCGTTTATTTTTATGTTAATAAATGAGATACCGTTCCAATTAAAAAATTGTTTACTTATTCCACAAAACGTCATACTGAGGTGCAACTTTTAATAATTTGATTATTCAAAATTTAGAAAGACCTTGAATGTTGTATGAATTTTGAAAATGTTTCCTTATAAAAATAGTAAATAAATCTTCACTTCGAATATGCCGCTTTCGTTATTTTTACCCTTTTTGAATGATTGATAGCATTTTTTTCTGTTTGTTATTGAAACAGTCTTTCTCAGTTTAGTGAAACGTTCTAAAAGGCCGTGACCTCTTTCAACCGCAGCTATATTTATGCTATGCCTTTTCACAACAATGTAAAAAAAGAAAAAATTTTAAAAATGTTTTTCTATCCTTCCAAAGAAAAATGCGTAAGAATATAAATCCAATGTATATTTTTAGAATTTTATTTTTTTATTCTGTGAATTTGTTAATGTAGAAGGCGTTTGATTTGTATAAAAATCTAGTTGTATTGGAATCGCGATTTAAAAAAATTGTGTTTGGTGTCAAATCGTGCAAAAAGGTTCAAAGGTTCATTTTTAGATAATCTTCAAAAATAAATCTTTAATCTTATGATTAAATGCTACAGTTTTAGAATTCAATTAATTTGCTGCCTAACTTGAACATACCAGTCATTCGTTAATTTTCCAGTTTGATATTTTGATATTCCCTTTTTTATTTGCATAGTTGATGTTCTCAATTGTTATGAGATGTACCAATTCCTAGCCAGGCCTCACAGAAATTTTTTTTTATTATAACATAGTAGTGGTAAAAAATTTATGTTCATGCGAATCTGATCGGTCCTCTATCCGGTTCTCAGAAAACTGCCTGTTATAAAACCGGTGTCACTAAAGGTCGTGGACCACTGTATAGTGGACGATTGCCATCTTTCCATGAACCTTTACTTCATAGATGCATCTTGAATGCATTACAAATGTCTCACGATATCAGGAATAAATATGTTAGAAATGAATTTTTTGAATAATTTTTCCGCGTTTTGGAATTGCGTTGAAACAAATTTCACGGCAAAAAAAATTTATAGCTGTTTTTTCATTTTTTTTTCCCAAGAAAATTCAATTTTTGTCAGAAAAACTGCGGAAAATCGAAATGAAAAACACATTTTACAATTTTTTTTAACTGTCTTTTGCTTTTCAATATTGGTCTTTGTGTGTGAAACGGGCAGATACTTTCTATACAAGAACATTCTTTGGTTCATAAACCTGTCTATTGAACAAGCAATAAACATCTAGCGTAACTTTCACTCCACAATATTCCGCTAATAAAATCCTAGCTTGAAATGTCTTTCCCAAGTTATATTAACGAGACCAGCGATATAGTTTAGTCTCTATTTGGAAAAAACATGTTTAACGCAAATTTCCGAAAATATTTTCATGTTTTTTCATTGTTGTGCTGATACTCTGGACTCAACAATATTTACATCGACTTCAGTCTTTCGTTATGTAATATTTAATGCGTACAGTAATTTGAGTAATAAATTAAATGGGACAATATGATTTTAAAATCAGAGTTATAAATCTAAGTTCTACATTCCTTAAGGAATTAATACATAAAACCTTAGATCTCAGAACAATGTGTAATCGGCATTCAAAAGAAACAAATGTCCTTGAGTTCATGTTTGTTTTCCTCGAGATATATCAATTTACGAATTCCGTCGCCTCTAGTCCTCGTGTTGTCTTTAAATGGGACATTTATAAACAAAACAAAGGAGAAAAAAATCGAGGTATATCAACATTTTCGACGATTAGACTACCCATTCCAGGAAACGGAAAGCTAATCATGAAAAAGTTTTGAAATTTTCGAATTTTTCAATTTTAAAGCAAAAATATTCAATCTGTTAATTTAAAATCAAATAATACATTTCTAAAACATTAAGTAAAGTATTCCCATATCATTCCCTTGCCATGTTGTAATTTAAAAAAATTGTAGGTACTTCTCCCAAAAAGGTTTTTCTTTTGTTACATTTAAGTATATCTGCATACAATCTTAAGAATATTTGTATTTTTAAATTTTTGAAGGTCACTTCTAGCTAATTAAGTATTTTGTATTCTCACTGCGAGATGAAAATTAAGATTTACCTCAATTTGTTCATACTTATGGCAATGCAGCATGTCTTTGTGTTGCTGCAATAGCAGAGTTGATAAGAGGTCTTGAACTAGGAGACTGCTTTGTTTTTTGTCTAGTTATGGTGCTACTAAAGATCCGTGTAGATGGGATGTTAAATCAAGTCGTGCCATGCTGTTCTGTTGTGGAGGTTTGAAGAATGAAATGCCAACTTGGGTGTCGTCCTCTCACTTGACATTAGTTCAAAATTACCAGGTCCGTCGCTGGTAGCCCTCAAATTGCTGTGAAGAGTGCGACGTTAATTGACAAGTTGTGTATTGACTGATAAGTTATGAACCCACACAAGCAAAAGTTTTTAATTTTATTAGACTAAATTGAGATGTAATGTGAGAACAATTCAAGGTGTTTTATTTTTGAAGTTGGTTAAACGTTCCACAAGAAAAAATATACTCATTTTTACTGTCGAGGTCCTGATTTTGCTTTATGCAAACATGCGTGCGAGCGAGTGATTACTAAAATAACAACTCGAAAATTAATTTAAAGTCGATTGCTGACTTAGAAAGTCAGTTGTCGATTTAATGCTGACGAAATTTCATTTCATTAAAAAAATACCGTTTCTGTAACTCGACTTGAAATGGTACTCATTTACCTTTACGTGATAACATGAATTACCTGTTTTGGTTTGCAGACGGCTTCATTTGGAATTCAAAAAAGAAACGCGATTCCAAACCTTTTTCGGTTTTACACGTGGGCTGTAATTGAGGAATTGGCAGCTCAGATAGAGACAGTTAATATAAATTCATGTTATCCTACATGGAGTTAGATTGCTTAAGTGATTAAATATTTCATTAGTCGTTTGAAAGATTGTTTTTAATGATTTTTTAAATTAATTGAAGGAAACATGTGATGGGAATTGCGATGAAATTTATTTTTTTCGACTGTAAAGGCTAATGCAACCTCTAAATCGGGTTGGCTACCTATTGTACGCGGTACAATACTCAGTCGCACTCTGGACTACTCTACAAATTTGTCAATATTTGAGTGAATGGATAAATTTGTATGGGGACCTTATTTTACAAACATCTTCAGAATTATGAAAAAATCTGAAAGATAATTCCAAAAATAAATTTACAGTTATTTTGTATATTACTGAATGCCATTGCTGGATAGATTTGATTGTTTCAAGAGAGAAAATTGCATGTACTGTTTTCCGCTTTTGGTTAAAAATAAGAGTCCGCAAAGAAATAGTATAAACAACTGGATGTTCGGAATCGTGTCAAATTGAAAGTCACACGTTATACCCCCGATTTTGTGGTATGAAAATAAGAGCGGTTTCGAGCACTAGGTGCGCATTAAAAATTTCTTTTTATTGTTTTATAATGAAGGGAAACACTTATATTTTGTTTATTTCTTATTTTAATAAATATGTATACAAAAAAATGTACAATTTAAATTTTTTTTATTTTTGTTGAAAAAAAATATTAAATGCTTTTTTTTAAGTTAAGAAATATCTTTAAATGATGCAAAATTAATACAAAAAAAACAACTTAAATCTATATTATTGACTTCTATTTTTAAACTGTGCATGCATTATCGCGAAAATCGAAATGTTTCAAACATGTTCTTCTGTGGGGCGCGCTGAATCATTTTGGTAGATTGATTTGGCACCCCGACCCCAGGTCTAAATGTTTGAAATTTCATAAATGAAAGTTCATTATCTGCTGATTTCGTAATGCATTGGATCCTAAGTAACATTGTCATTTATTGTGTACCACTTATTTAGCGTGTTACTTAGGTGCAACAAGACAGTAGAATTTGACTCCCGGGTGAACTTTGAGATGGTGAATCTTTCTCCACAATATTTTTCTTCTGGTAGAAAAAAAAAATATTTGCATCTGTAAATTGAGTAATCGAAAAAAAAAAAAAACACCAGTGTGTTAAGTTATAGAAATTTGATAGACGATATTATTGAGTTTTCAATTGATAGTGAAGCATTGAAAACTCCCATAAAGCACAGTGTGATTGACTTATTCAATGGTTTACGGAAATGAAAAAGTAAAATACAATAATAAAGAGAACTCATGCAAATGCACGAAGTCGCTGGAAGAAAGGAAGGGGAATCAGGAAATACCATTCCATTTGGTTAAACATGACTGAATACCTCTTGCTGTGTTTAGAATTAAAAAATGTATTTTTTGATAGATTGTGTGTGTTAATAATAGCATTATGAAAACAAAATGCAGTTGAAATCACGAAACCCTGAATTAAAGGACAATTCGGAAGCAGTGTTTTGAGGTTTGATATGATTGTTTTATTTTGTGTAAGATGTTGAAAAGTTTTTATCGGTTGTATATTACCATAAATAAGGTGCGACATAAAGGTCTCATTTTTCAAGTGCTGGAAATTTTTTTTGGAATTTAGCGTTTAATTGATTTTTTTTTGGTATATATTAACTTGTGTGAATTAAATAACATAGAAGTTTAAAAAAATTTCCCGTTTTGTTAAAAAGTTTCATCTTTGAACACAAAATTTTAGTATTCTTAATTATGTAGTGCTTTTAATTGTTTACATTGAAAAGAATTTCTTATTTTACGAATAATGAATTTGTATATATTGGTATTCGCATATGATAGAGAAGTAATGCGCGCGATACAAAATAGATCTTGTAACTAGAAAAACTTAAGAAAACACACGATTCTAATGTACATAATGCAGAAACTCTTTTAATTTAAGTTTTGCATATTTCCTTTTTTTTTTAAGTCAACTTTAGTTATTAAAATATTTTTAAAAAAATTCTAGTATTGAATTTTTGAATATTGAATACTAGAAATTTGAATCTTTTGAATTGTTTTATATTTAGAACATTTTTATTGCTTGAATGCATACAGATTTCCTCTTCTGTGTAGATTTAGAGAAAATATCCAATCAAACCTTGTTCTAACTTTTTTAGAAGTATATAAATGAGCTACTTATCTTACCCGGCCCTATAAAAGATCTATATTTACCGTTTTGGACAACTTTTAATCCACTCCTTGATCTTGATTCAGTGCAATTATTCATCGATGTTTTGTGTGTTGTAGCCAGGGTTGGATTCCCCATATAGTCGCTGCAGCATGCATGGCCTTGAAGCGGAGCCAGGAAGAAAAACAGCAAATAACTCTTTTGGTACTTACGTATTATCGCAACAATTGCCAACGTTCAAGATAATTCGCCAAGTTGGCAACCCCCATTCTTGCATGTGTCGTATGCGCTGAATTGTTTCATTTTATGTCGTCAAGGAGTTCCGATAATACGAAAGTACCATACTTTAAAAATTCAGTATTATATAGCATTATAAAAAACGATTAATATTTAGTTGGATGTTATGAATTTGTTTATATATATGGCTAGCAGAGCACAACGTTTATTTGGCTAAGATTCAGAAATGTGTGAATTTGGACCTGAATGTGGCCAAATTTTATTAATGGATTTAGAATTGTGTAGGTAATAAGAGTTTAAAATTTAAAGGTAATCAAAATTACTGCCCTTCGTGTTACTTCGAAATGCGATGTCATTAAACAAAGGTTTCAGTGTGGGTTATCGTAAATTTCCGACCCAACTAAGATTCTACTACTTATTGTAAATGTCTTCTATCGTGACCTGTCCTCCTGAAATTATGAGACGGCGGAAGCATACGGTCTTGTGATCTGGACGATTTATTTTGAATTGAATTCCATTGTTGTCTACTAGTATATGTGCTCTTGCTCAACATGTAGAATATTCTTTTTTTTTAAGCATGAAACAATTCAACTCGATTGTGAAAATTCTCAAATTTTTTAAAATAAAAAATGTGTTGGAAGTATTGCTACATGATCAGTGAAAGTCAGAACTTGTATGGTAAGCCTTAAGATGACTGCCAAGGAAATGATTTTCAGTTGGAAAACAAATTCGTAAATACCGACTTTTTCCATTAAAAAAATTTTTTTTATCGTTAGAGATCAATGTTATAATAGACTATTTTGTACTTGTTCTTTGTTCTGAAAAATATTTATTTTTTTAAATCGTTTCTAATATATCTAACGAAACACTTGTATGAATATAAAATGCAATTTTAAGTATGTCCATGAAATTGAGATTTAGTTGATTCTCAAATTAATTTAATATTTTTTTCTATGAATAAAAGTAATTGAAGTCATAAATCACGGCTTTTTTAGAAAAGGATTTTAATGTATTTTGGTTATTTTAAACCCCCCCCCCCCCCACACACACAAATTGTGCTTGAAAATTCATTTTAGAAGGAAAAAACACACATTTTTGCTCTCTCCGAAATTGTCAATTCCCCCTCCCCAGTGCGAACAATGGGTTTTTTGGCTGTTAGAATGCCATTATGTTGTTGTTATGTCAGAAGTCTGTGATGCATTTAGTCCATTAAGGTGTCACGCACATCGGGAAGCTTGAGTGAATAATGTTTTGGGTGTATATTTCCGATTTCTCTTCACTGGTTCATCCTCTAATAATCATTGTACTTCCGTGGCTTTACATTCAGTCTGAATCGTGTGTTAGGCACAAGATAAGTAATTTCTGAAGAATATTTCGTGAGGCCAAAAATTATTCGCTAGAGGCCTCTAGTGTATATAAAAAATTTCTCACATTTTCTTCAATTTTTATATACATACAGTAAAAATCGCTTAACACGAAACAAAAGGGACTGAAATATTTTTTCGCGTTAAAAACGTTTCGTGTTAAAGGATATTGCAAAAAAGAAAAGGAAAAAAAAAAAAAACATATCAAAATTAAGTTAAAATAAATGAAACAAACATTCAGAAGAAAAGAAATTTAATACACAATTTTTATTTTGAAAAAAAAACGGAATATTTATGAAGTTTCTAGAAAATCTGATATTTTTCTTTGCATTATTTTTTAGCATCAAATGGTTAACTGATTGTTCGATATCGTCAATTTTGTTATTCGTTTCTCCACTGGAATAAGCGTCTAAATAACTGCGCATCTTTCCTCATTTCGGATGATGTGGGAACTGGAGCTGCATTATTCACTTCATTTTCATTATAGGAATCTGCATAAGAGATATTTTGAGCTCTGAACAAACTCCAAAATGTCATTGTCTACCATAATCGTGGCTGTATATACATTATCATCATCAGCTCCAATGAATTCCGATAATACAATAGGACAGTTCAATTCGACTGTTTTCTTTATTAGTAATTTCCAGAAGGGAAATCTTCTCGTGCTAAGCGATTTGCGTTTCGTGTTACGAGAAAAAATGCGTGGAAATACAGGGTGTTTCATATTGAAAGGGACAAAAAAAAACACCATGATTGTGAACGTTGTAATTGATATAATTAGAAAATTCAAATTTTCCTCAAAACTACATTTATTCAAGTTTCTACAGGTGTTTAATATGTGCCCTTCCGGTGACACGACAAATGTCTACACGGTAATCAAGCTCCTGCCACACTCGTGATAACATATCCCCTGTGATGGAGTTCAACACTGCAGTTATCAGCTGCTTCAGTTCCTCAAAGTCCCGAGGAAGTGGACACACAAACACCTTGTCTTTAATGAAACCCCAGAGAAAAAAATCACAGGGCGAATTGCCATCACAGAATTTGTTCTTGCATAAGCAGCCGGTATCTCTTGGAACTGCTTCACCCACCTGTTTATGCTATGCCTATGCGGTGGTTCTTTACGAAATTTCGTGCGAAAATGTCTTAGCACAACAGTTACCTAGGAGGTTTTGGCATATTCGAAAACGCAGTGCGCTTTCTCCTTCATGGACGAAATTTTGTTTAACAGCGCCTCTAGCGGCGAGTTTGTCATTCGATAATTTCCCCCTGTTGCTAAATAAAACTTGTATAATTGTAGTTGAGAATAAATTTGTTTCGGCTGAATAAATCCTTTACGGCAGTCACACTGCGCTCTTCTTTTTGTCCCATTCAATATGAAACACCCTATACATAGTAGTTTGTGGGAACCGTTGAATTATTTCATGTGAACCGATATTTCATCTTAAACTTTTTCGCATTGAACGTGTTTCACTGTATATATATTATCCTATCTTTTTAAAACTTTTCAAGTTATTAATTTCATATATAATGATCAGTTGTATCCCATATTAATGTTGTATTTATTATTTTGTTATACTCTATATTCGTTATTTTGAAGAAGTTGTATTAAAATGTTGGTATACTTTTGAAATTATTTAAAGGACACACTTTTTTAATATAATTAAAAGCTTTGATAACATAATTTAAATTGAATTTTGCACTCATGGTACCTTAGAAAATTTAAATTTTCTAATAGTTTATACAAACCTGTGCTCAGCTTTACGATTTTAGAAACAAATCACTTCCATAAATCTTTATTTCATAAATGGGATATTTAACTTTATTTTGCTTTTAAAACTATTAATATCTTCATCGTTTTAGTTGAGAGTTCCAAATTTTTTTAAAACTGTGTATTGTTTGAGGTGGAAAAATTGTATTTAATATTTTTGTAATCCTTACAAATCTTGTGAATAATCAAATTTAATATAATTGAAATACAAAAGAGATTGCGAAAGTTGTCACACACACATATTCAATCTATATGCAGAAATTGCTTTTTCAATCAAGATGTCACATTTTCCAATTTCTGATTGAGTCAGCCCCCAAAAAATAATGGCACTTAAAAAAAAACGCTATAAAATTTTTTCTCTTTAAATATATTCCAATAACCGAATTTTGGAGAAATGAAAAGTTTTAAGGAATCTTTGCTTCCTTAAATGATCGTGAAACATCTTTGGATATAAGGAATTAATTGAAGTCAAAGTAATGGTTGCATTTATGTCGGGAATCGTCAAATCAAATTGTTACATTGTTTATATCAGAATTTCCTTATAATGCATTTGGTAGCTAAGCTGAATTTTGAAATTTTGAATTGAACCATTTTCTTTTTTATTCTCATGGTACTTGGGACAAAGTATACAAAAACGATAAAAACATTGAATGAGCCTGTAAGTCACATTTATAATTCTGGAAATATTGTTAAGATTGTATATGCATACAAATTAAGGATCATATTAAGTTTTATATTTAAAAGAAAATTCATCTGCAAACAATGCTTTGGATATCTTCTTTTTTTTTTTTGTAGCATCTGAAATGATAGTGAGGATAACCTTTACCTCCTACTTAAAGAAGTAATCATTCATACGTGTTTTTTTTCTTCAATTCCTACTGTTAGAGTTCACACTCTCCCTATATATAAAAAAATCTATCTATATATATCTTGTTCAAAATTTCAATCATTAATAAAATACTTTTTATTCATTCACTCAAGTTCAAATAAATCTTTTTAAACTCGTAGTGGATGACACTTGATGTTAATAGTTTTTTCAAATATTAATTCATTAATTACATTTAATGAATAAATATAACAAACAAAAATAATAGTCCAAATCCATACATAGGAAGGGAAAACGTCCGTTGTGTCCCTGTAGTGCAATGGATAGCGCGTTGGACTTTTAATCCAAAGGTCATGGGCTCGAATCCCACCTAAGATGACCTAATTTCTGAGAATGCGATTTCTTTTTACTTTACAATTTTATTGGAATTTAATGAATAAATAGTAAACAAATCCAACACCCTATAAAAAAAAAGGAAAATTGTAAGGAAAATCACTTTCTATTTTGGCTACTTACCTTTGTGATTCTGTCATATTATATTACATATTTATATTAATTGTAATTATATAATAAAAAAAAGTAACTCTGAAATTAAAACTTTTCTTTGTTTTGACCAAGTTGGAATTGACTTAAAATTTTTTTTTTTTGTATATTACTTGTGTTTGCAAATTAAATGTGTAATATAATTATCGATAAATCGTTGTAATTATAAAATTTGTTTTACTTAAAACTGTGCATTTAAATTTATAACTGATATATTCATTTTTTTGTAATATTTGTGTCTAATTTGACCAAGAATAGTACTTTTTATTCTTAGTACTATATTGTTGAAAAGTTTATTGCATAGAGATAATAAATTGCCACTTATATCAGTGATTCGGAATTTAAAATTAATCTAAATTAGTGACGGAAATATTTCCAAAGCAAAGAATTCGTAAGTGACGTTGAATTTTTAAATATTCTAGATGAAAAATAAAATTTGTATTTTTCTTTAGTATTTGAAATACTTAGTATGCGATTTAAAATTTAAAGGGCGCGAAAATTATTCTGAAAGTTACATACGAAATAACAAACGATATTTTTATTCTTTGTAGATTAAATAATTTTCATTTAAATTACATTCATTTAAACATCTGGCAAACCTTTATTTTATTTTTTTAAGAATTATGTCGAAAAGATGTATATTAAAGTTAAATATGAACCATTTTATTTCTCTCATGTACGTAAAAAGAATATAAATATTCCCAATGAGAAAATCTTTTACTGTCAGAGTTCCGAATTTTACTTTTCTTCTTGATTTTTAAAAAATCGTTTCTTATACTTGCATATACAAATATCTTAGAATGCTTCGTAAATCATGTCGCATTTCTTTTCCACGTTGATAAATTCCGAAAACTCTCCACTTCTTTCATTGTTATCCACCCGTTGGAATAATTATGTGTCCCATTTTTCGCTGACAAGTTCTCGACAAATCGTTGCCTGGCAATCTCATTTATTCTCCTAGTAACAGCTAGAATTAATCTTGTCCATTCAGTGCTGGGATTTGCAAGTTGTTTATCCTTGAAACTGTTCGATTATTCTGATGTATTCAAATTTCGCGTTATGTTTCCTCATCCATTAATTGACGAAGTGTCTGTATTTGGAAGTTTTAATTGAATTCTTTGTAAGGGGTTCTAATCTTGCATAATTGAACCCTTTTCTCGTTTAATAAGAAATGATTTATTATCAAATTTGTAGCTTTTAAGAGATTGGGTTTTAAAGTTTGTACATAACTTATTCGACATTATTCCGTTCCGTTTTAATGAAAAGTCAACTTTGCCATTTTTGTTGTCTTGTTTGCTTGGAGAATTTAATAGCGAGGAAATGTGTTGCCATTATTTTAAACTATTTCTGTCGTAGTTTGTATCTCGTTGAAGTGTGCTTATATTTGTATTCAAATATTTGATTTTCATGAATTGTGGGAGGGACATTACTTGAATATACACAAATCTGTAAAGATTATTCTTCCTACACTCAAGATAAAGTTGTTCTCGGGATATTTTATCACCTGATTAAAATTTTACGAAGTAATTTATTTCAAACAGCGTTTTATTTTCTAAATTATTTGAACTCCTAATGACTAAAACCGTGACGGGGACTGCGTTATAACATCCATTGTGAAACCGGAGGTTTATGCTTTTATTTACAACCATTTGAATTAATTCAAGCAAATTTTATTTTTTATCATTTAGTTTGTATGTAAATCGAACTTAAAAATATGAATGTAGGTGTGTGGTCTCAAGATACATTTATTTAATTTTCTCTGTATTCAATCTATTTTTAACCTTGATGAGCTATTTTTTCCGTTCACGAAAGAATTTGTCGTTCTATATGATTAGTTCAATTACTTTTTATAATAGTATTAGACAAATTGATGAAAGCTTATCAGTGTTTAAAATAACTAAATAGTATTTACAGATTTTGTTTTTGAATATTGGTGTTATCTGTACTGTTTTGAATGAGTTTTAACAAATTTAAGTGCCATTTTATTAAAAAAAGTTCAACTGTTTTAGGTTAGAAATTTACAGAGAGAAAATCGTATCTCACTTTAAAAAAAAAAAAGGAAGATTATGAGTTACATTGATACTTCTCTGAATCACGGCTAGTTTAGCTTACAAATATCTAGATCAGTAATTATTTTGCGTCCTTCAAAATCATCGCATATTGTGGTTTAAAAGTTCAGTGAGTTGTAGTTTCGATCTATTGTCAAGTGACGACTTTGAACTTAACAATCGTTTTGAGATCGCTTCACTGATTTCGTTACGATTTCCTTCTTTAATTACACTTCCTGGGTTTATAGTTTCCTGTAACCTTTTTTTTTCTAAAGTGAGGAAGATGCTATATTCCATCACTTGGATATCTTGTTCACCTTTTAGTGGTGTCAGTGGCGTAATGAAGAATATTAGGGCCCCCTTGCAAAGTCAGGTTCTGGCTTCCATTTGGTTATATACGTACTTAGCGTCAGTGAATCTTTAGGCCCTCTAGAATCCTGCCCCACTACGCCACTAGGTGGTGCTTTATTAAAGTTTCTCAGAACTGTTATCTTGTTATTTAATAGTTAAGAAAATTACTCATGAGACTGTTACTCATTATACAAATATGTTTACTCTATCCGTTTTTAGAAAGTATGTCTGTATATATTTCATTTTACCAGCAGGGACGTTTTAAGGCTTGGGCCAATTGGGCCGCAACCTTCGTAGGGGGGCCTCATCTCGTTCTCGACTCGGCCTCAATAAGATCATGATCTGAAAATGTTAATCGTCAAATATTTTGACTTATTTTCAGAAAACCTGGGAATTTTGAATTTTAAGTGGAAAAGGTGCATTATTTTGTCATGTCCGTGTCTAGGCCTAAGCCTACCACCATTATACTATCATTTAGTCAAAAGGCGGAAATCAGTAGAGTCGGTTTATGAGCCACGAAATTTGTTACGGGTAACCATTTGTACTTCGCATCAGATTGACCATCTGACCGGAATATCTGCTGCTTATGCATCTTGGGGCCCAAGGTTAGTATACTGAAATGGGCACGGTAGACCTTGGCTCTCATGGGCCGTTGCGCCACTGAGTTAAACCATTTGTACTAGTATTTGACAACGTATGCTACTTAAAATGTTCACAGGTAAAGCCTATTTTTGCATAGGGGCCCAGGGCCTCGAGCAATATTAAGACGTCACTGTGTACCAGGAACGGTGCTTGATAGATCAATAATCATGATCTCGAGCCTTTTGTTCAGCGATTTTTTCTCTCTTTGATCTTGTTGAAGACCTATCCTAATGAATGTGGACCCGATACACTGTTTTAATAATTTAAGCCTCGGTATTTAAGTAGGGTAGCAACTCAAGTGTCGTCTTCGTCTCTTGACTCCAGCTTAAGACTGCAAACATCTATTACCAGTAGGAGTTGTAGTGTAACTCTAGAAGTACGTTACATTCAGATCACTGAAATATATCAATAAAATGGGACAAGTTCCCAAGCGTAGTGTTTTTTGTGAAAAATTAATTTTTTTTTCAATCGAAATTTTAATGAATTCAAGTTACAGTAATTTTCAATGTTACGGATGAAAGTGTTTCAATTTTTGAAGTTATGTATTGAATAACCGAATTTTGAAACTGAAGCAAATTTTTGAGTGATATCACTTATAGCAAAAAGCTTCATTCTTCCTTCATTTTTACGAACGAACGGAGTTAATTTCCATGATATTGGCACCAATTTAATCACCATCTTGGAATGAAAAGATAGTTGAAGATTCTACTCTGACACCATTATAATTCTCTTTTACAAAAATCGATTAAGTTCATTCACGTAAAACATTTAAATTAATTGCGAATCAATTTATTTGTAGTTTGCTTAATTAACCCCTTTTAAAATGAACGATCTTGACCCGTTGGTTGAAAGAAGAGATCACCAGAAACATGCAGCAATATTGGTAGTAATAATAAAGAAAAAAAGATCACTGGCAAAACAGGCTACGCTTGTTTAAACATCAACAACTTGGTAACAGACATCTCGGAGACGTATCATTGCCTCCAGCATACCGATGCGCTCCTTCAAATAATTTTGCTGCTATGCTTCAACTGTTTCAGCTTACCTGGAGGCTGTGCTTTTTTTTTTAGTATTATCTATATGTTTGGTGTAATGTAGTATAATATATCGCATACTTATCGAATTTGTTGAGGTTGTCTGGCCATAGAAGAAGTATTACTGTTCCAAAAATGACTTGAAGAATTTGTATACTGTGGCCTTAATCAGTTTTGAACGTTCCTTTTTTGTAGGTTACTTGTGAAAAATGGGAGTCACATGGTTTGGCATGTGTTGGAAACATATTTTAAAATTACTTTCCGGGTATAAATATATACATTTTATTGGGATGACTGCTCTTTTCTGTTTAAGTATTCCTTTCACAAATATATATTCGAATTGATTCAGTAACAATACGTGAATATGCTGTTTTAGAAAGAAATAATGAAATTATTTTTGATTTTGAAATTAATATAAAATATTTTTATTTTTTATTTTAAAGAAAATACTGCTAATTGTGATTAAATGAATTCTGCTACAATTAATGAAACTAGATTTGAATACTAGATTTGAAGTAACCTTTTTTGTTTTATTTCCTACAAAAATGATTTTTTTTTGTTGTGGCAAATAAGTATTCAGAATTGCAGTGTTGATGTTATTTTTGAGTGTTTTTAATTTCATGTAGTAAATTGTGCTTTATCACAATGGCTACAACTGCAGGAATTTTAATGACGAACAATGTATTTCGCTTCGAAAGTCTCGAGTGCCCGCGGTAGAACCGAGTGGTCATGGTCACTGACTCGTAGCCGATAAGTCATGAGTTCGAGTAATGGTGCCCCTGAAAACCCGCCGTGTAGAGATGCTGATGCACGTCAAATCTTTCGTAGCTCAAAGCCCTCTCGTTGGCGTAGTGCGAGAAAGTTTAGAACAGGGGGTGACCAACCTTTTTGGGACGAGTGCCGCTATTTGATTATCAGAAATTTTGCGTGGAACTTCCAACTTTTCCAACAAATAAACAAAAAAATGCAATAGCAAATATTGTAATCGAAATTTCAAAATAATATAAGACGAAAGTACAAACTTAAGTTTTATTGTTAATAATTTTTTACAGGTTCAGTCAATTAGGTTAGGTATAAAATAAAAATGAGTAACTTGAATCATTTAATTCTAAATAATTCTCACGCTCAGCACTTAATGTGGCTCTTGAATTTCTTTCTTTACCAAGTCATCTACATTAGGATTAGCGCTTAAAGATGAAACAAAATTAGGTTAGTTTAGGCATGTGAATATTGGCAAGTTTTGAGCTATATTTATTTAATACATTATGTGTTTATAATAGAAAACATTTATTCACCAACTATTTTGTTTCAAATTTTGAAGGGAATTGAAGGGGGTGACTGAAACAACCTGAACTTAACTCAGTGGTGCAACTGCCCATCTCAGTATACGCAACCTTGGGCCCTGAGGTGCATGAGCAGATGTTCCGGTCAGGTGGTCAGTCTGACGCAAAACCCCCAAGTTCCCAAGCAAGCTTTGTGCTCATTTTATCGACCCACTGAAGGGTTGAAAGGCTGAGTCAACCTTGCCCAGCCCGGGGTTTGAATCTCGAACTTGTGATGTGGAAGCACGATGCACTAATTACTCAGCCACTGGGCTTAAAACAACCTTATTTTAATACAATTGAAAACAGATAGCTATTATTATTTGTTCAAATTTTTTTCATTTTTTAGTAAATCTGCGTTTCACTATCACAACTCTTCCGTGCCACATTGTGACACGCGTTCCGCAGGTTGTCCACCCTTAGTTCATAGAATGGAGCACCATTTCAGGTGTCCTCGTTAGTTAGTCGAGGCTCAAAATTACTAGTTCCTTCGCCAATAACCCTCGTGTTGCTTTGGAGGGCGACATTAATTGAATTCACTGTCAAAAACTTTTTATTTTACTCGTCAGTTAAAAGCAGCTAGCATTTAAAAGGGGAAATTATATTACCTTAAAGGCATTTAACTTCTAAGTATCGAACCAAAAAAAACCCAAGTTTCCTATTCACCCATTTGTTGAATAGTTTTTAATAATCTGGCTAAAGGTATATTTCTCAGTCGTTTGTTTTGTGAAATCAAATCAAGGGTTTATTTCATAATAAGGGGATGGACAAAATGTAAACGTCTGCAAATGTTATTCATTGACCACTTTAAATCTTAGTTTCGAGTATCGGATGTCAGGTAGATGAGAAAAATCTTTGTTTTATATATATACAGTGAGTTCAAGGTTTGAAGCTTGTTTGTGAGGGACACTTAATCGAAGCCCACATATCGTGGCAAGATTGAAATTTAAAAACTTGATACGTGTAATTGTGTAAAACAGACTACTTAACCGGTGTCTTGTGTAGGTTTCAGTCAAGTGGATTGATCGAATAGATATTTGTTAACTTTCATAAATAGGATTTCCCCTTGCTGTGTATTTGAGGTTATACATTTTTTGAATAAGCATGTCTTCAATTTTTTTTAAAAATAACAGTATTAATTGTACACAGTTCCCTTTGAATATTCAGTTTCCCTCGATGGTAAAAACTACGATAAAATTATACTGGGAAAAAAAAAGTTTAAATTTATTAAAATATTATTTATTTTTTTATGGTAATAAATTGCATAATTTACTAAATAGTAAATTGAATTCAATACTCGTATACATTTGAAAAAGGCTGTTTTTAAAATTTTATAGGTACACCGATCAATTGCTAAATGTATTGTTACTCTATCGCTTTTGTCATGGGAACCACGAACCATTTACACTTTCAAAAATTTGACTTATAAAATGTCATTTTACCTATACATAATACAAGATTTACGAATGTATATCGATTTTTACAACCAACTCTTCTTTTTACACGATTTTGAAATAATACGGTTCACCAATAAACTTTACTTAACGAATTTTTTGTTCTAGCCCCCTTTCCCAATGATTCTGAAACCATTGGGAGTACCCGAATTTTCTAGTAACTTTTTCTTTATTTTGTTGTGCTTTAACTTGAACACAGCTTTTCATTTTTCAGTTTAGTTGTATTTTGTGTGCAAGTGTTCAGGTTTTAGGATGGAACAATTTCCTATCATGTTCTAAAAGTTGATGTTCAGACTAAAACTATTTTTAATTCGATGGGGGAAATTTCTAATATAATTTGTGTTGATGGTAATTCATTATATTGAAAATCATTAATAACGTGCGAAATTCTTCATTTGAATCAAAGCAGACAATGGTGCTAGACATATCTGACACATTCACTATTGATAGCATTTTTGATCCAATAAACGTAATAAAAGTGTGAACGCTTGTTATCAAATTGAGATTAATAGTTGTTAGTTAATAGTTTTATTCTTAATTTATAAATTTGAATTTTCGTATGTTGCACGTACGTATGGATTGAATTTTCACTATTCACAAATTTTAATTTTTTTTCCCTTTTAAATAAAAATGAATTATTTTTTCTACAAATATGTAGCATGGATTTCATTATTTTTTTGCACGGCTTTTTTGGGTTTTTTCATCTTGCACGATTTTGTAAAGTTAAAGAACATATCCCCAAATTTACCATACGCCGCATGTATTTTTTTACTCTATTTTCTAAGGAACATATCTACCGTGTAAAAAAAATATTTGAGTGTATATGTTACCGGCAAAGTATGAAATGCTGGCATTCTATAGAATGCCGGACGTTTTTAGGCAAAGTATGAAATATGAGATTTATTACATACTTTGCCTAGGCATTGTATAGAATGCCTGATTTCATACTTTGCCGATAACATATATATTTTATTGATTTTGAATTTTTACATTATCTAGCGGAATGTGTTTTTGCTTCCAGTCGTAAACTAAATGTTAGTAGAAGATAACCTGAGAATGGTGTTTCTTCATGAGGGAAGTATAATACAGGATTGAAATTTGGTGTACATCATGTGTACATGATCTTGGGAGAATACCTTATACTGTGTGACAAGGCAGACATAACAAGCTTGCAATTGTGTTATGTCTGGAAACTACGGGGAAAAAACATCCGGAGCTTTGGCTGCGTCATATTAAAATTATGGTTGATAATTTCATCCGATGTTAACTTAATGAGCTAGGATTTTTTAAAGTATGGGTCGTGGCTCTATTTGAGGTTACATAACTTAATTTGAGGATAACAGAAATTTAATACAAACAATAGAATCTAAGCGTAAAAAATTAAAAATCACAAAATCCGGGTTTTTTTAATGGAAATTTTTACATTGCATTGTAAATAATTCATCTAGTGTCAAATATTTAATTCTCTATATTAAAGTAAACAATCTCTCCGATTTCTTTTGTGTTAAAATTTTGTTTGGTGTGCAGCGAATCATAAAATTGTGAATATCTCTCAGCAAATGTGTCTTAATTCGTATTTCTAAGTTGTATATCTCTGGTTAGGATCGCGAAAACATTTGTTCTAGAAAGCGGGATCACAACTTGCTTTGTAAACGATTGAATTTGTATTTCTAAAATTCAATACATTTTTAAATTGGGCATATACACTTGCTAGAAAACATCTGCCTTCACGTACTTTTGCATACACAAACAACGGGAAAAAAATTTAAACTGGAATTAGAAATTTAAAAAAAATTATCTTTTATTTAGTTCAGTTCAAGTATTGAGAATAAAAAAGTAAACTCGGTTTGCTTTCATAGCTTTTAAAATAAAGACAGGTTTGTAGCGATACTAACAAAAATCAAGTAGAAAAATCTGCGTTCACTGTTTTAGTAGTAACTATAAAAATTATTTAAAAAGGATAATGAGCTATTTAATAGTTCGTTGGGATACCTTGGATAGTCTTTTGAGAACCTTCTGAAATCGTTTCGGCATTGAATTATTAAGTCTAGTGGTTTCTTCAGTGCTTATATTTTGACATTATCCATTTGACATCTCTTCAGCATATCCTTGCTAGATATATTGTGTTGACGAATCCTAGGCTCCAACAAATCCCCATAGGTGTTCTGTAGGATTCAGATCAGGTGACTGCGGGGGCCTGTGCAGTTGCTTTGGGACATTATACTGGAGCCAAAGCTTCACAATCTCAGCGGTATGCTTAGGATCGTTGTGTTGGAAACGAAACGACGATCCTAGGCCGAGTTTGGTGGCACTTTCCTTTAAATTATTTTTAGGACTTCAATATAATCATATTTGTTTGTAATTGATTCGATATACTCCAACTTGCCTACACCCTTGCTCGCCATGCACCCCCTCACTATAACTCCACCGCACCGTACATTATCGTTGGTCTAAATGCTCTTTTTGAAGCACTTGTACAAGGTTTTCTGCATACCAATTTACGATCTTTTATGCCTAAGATACAAAATTTGCTCTCTCGGAGAATATCACAGTTCTCCAGAACTTCGGAGGTTTATGTACATTCTCTTTTGCAAAAGCTACCCGTTGGTCTTTGAAATACAAGACTTTTTGTGAGCCACTCGACTATGGTATCCGGCCTTTTTTAAGATTTTTCTTGCAGTATCCGCAAAAATGTTTTCCTTAAACTTTTCGTGAATGTCTGTTGCTATTTGAGTTGCAGTCAAACGCAAATTTTTTTTTCACTACGGATATCATACTTTATTTTTCTCTGATTGTGAGTTTAGATAGACGACTTGAACGAGGTTTGGATGTGTAAACTTCTGTAGATTTAAAAGTTATAAATAACACGCTGAATAGATGAATACTGCCATCCAACGGATCTGGTTATATCTCGACGACTTTTTCCATCTTTCCACATTTTCACAATGATTTTAAGCTCACTGATACTAATTTTCTTCCTTTTATTTTCCATGTCCTTAAATTGCTCCGTATCTCACAAAAACATAATTATTGTGTTACAACTTTCTTAAGCTATTTTACTTGATAAATGAATGCAAAAATTCTGTTCACCTGTAACGCCTGTTGATAAAAATTCCAGGAATCAAGAATATTCAAATAGTGAACGCAGACTTTTCTGCCTACTATTCGTGTGCTTTGCTACAAAACTTCCATTATTTTACGTAATATTAATTCAAAATTAACGAATTCTTGCATGTTCAGTATTTAAATAATAGTATACAAATTCATGAAACTTTGTCAGAAAAAAAATTATATTTCTATTAAATTTTAGCTTTGCTGTTTGATTTGTTATGGGTGAACGCAGACTTTTTCTAGCTAGTGTATATGTTACCGGCAAAGTATGAAATCCGGCATTTTCTACAATGCCTAAATCTCACCGGCAATGTATGAAATGATTCCCATTTCACACATTGCCTAGGCATTCTGTAGAATGCCTAATCAGAAACCGGCAAAGTATGAAATACATCTCAGATTCATTTCGAATATTGTCAATTGGTAAGACATAGAGCTAATATTAATAATTAAATAATAAGAAATATAACCCCAGAATAATAAGAAAAATACACCCCAGTAAATATAATGGAAACAATTTAATGCTCCTTGAGCATTAAATTATTTCCATTATATTTACTGGGTTTTTTTTTTCCCCCCGTGGTTGTGCGACTTTCCATGGAAATCACTTTATATCTTATGTAAAATCATTTTATAATTATCTTTTGTGCAACTGAATTTTATTTTGAAGGCATGTTTAAATACAATTAAATTATAAAATCAAAACAATTTAAAATATAAATCAACGCCCCGCCCTCAGCGGGCCGCCGTAAAATTATGAAACGTTGACCGGCCCAAAAGATAAAAATGTTGGGAAGAACTGCTATACGGTGTTACGTCACGCATTCTTTTTTACCCCCAATAGGGCTGCAGATTGGTATTTTTACCATTTTAAGACCTAGTACATTCCCCAGGGGCTGGTATTCCTTTTTAGTGCGGCACCATGGAAGCGATACCAATTGCAACCGGTAATTTTGACACCCAGTTTCCTTCCCAGAGGGAGGTATCTGAGCTCTGACGATGTGAATTTGTTCTGGGAATTTAATTCGCCAAGAGCAAAATTAAATTCCGGATTCTAGGGATGTGATAGAATTCTGAAAGAACTTTCAACCAAATACAAAAATGTTACACGTTATGATATTGAACTCTACATCCACCTTTGTGAACAGAAAATTAATTAAAAAAATGTATTGTAGTAAAAATTTTCGTTTTTTCCTCGAATGCCAATATATTGGCACTTGTAATGAGTGAGAAATAGGATGGTTTCTATCGACTTGGAACTTCTGAAGGAATTTTAATACAAGTATATGCGAAATCACAGTTTAACAGTATATTTTTTATTGGCAGTCTCATTTTTTTGACAGAATAATATTTGTACTTTTAGGAATGTAAGTCATTAATATAATATCCTTATCATAACCTTTTTTCATACTTTGCCTAAATAGCTTTAGGCATTCTATAGAATGCCTAGGCAAAGTATGCAATAAATCTCATATTTCATACCTTGCCTAAAAACGCCCGGCATTGTATAG
Organism: Trichonephila clavata; assembly: GCA_019973975.1. NCBI lineage: Eukaryota > Metazoa > Arthropoda > Arachnida > Araneae > Nephilidae > Trichonephila > Trichonephila clavata. Next base: position 204,402 of record BMAO01015464.1, on the reverse strand, counting down.
AATGCCAAGGCATTCTATATAATGCCGGTATTTCATACTTTGCCGGTAACATATATATAAAGGTTTAATCTCTTTCCGATCAATTTTAAAATAAAGTAATACCCCGAACTTCACAATAAGAGGAATTGAAAAACGAATTTTTTCAAAAATATCTCTTGCTTCTTTATATAAAGAGATCCGCCATGCAGAGAAGGTGCACGTGAAATCTGTCGAAGCTCAAAGTCCTGCCGTTGACGTGGTGTGAAAGAGCAAAATGGGGAGAGCCTGCCAGCTTGGATGTCGTACTTGTCACTTGATCGAGGTTCAAAATTACGAGGTCCGTCGGCAATTGCTTTTGAGTGTGACGTAAAAAAAAACTCACCCACTCCTAATATAAATACGTCCCCCCCCCCCCATCCTTATTGAATAAACATGTTTGGATACGTTCAAAACGCGCATAAATATTGATTGAACAGATTATGATCCGTTTAGCCATTTGACCTTTTTTTTTTTCTAAAAAAAAAAAAAAGTTTATTTTGCTACGGTAAGTCCTGTTTCCCATGTTCTTTTTTTTTAGGTGAAGTCATTAACTTCCAGTTTATTAGCCTTCTTTTATCTGGCATGCAAATAAATTTCTTCTCTTTGAATAAAGAGAGTGGATATGTAGAATACTAAACATGTCGAGTTCGAAGAACTTGTAGAAATTGAAAGGGGGATTGTATTTAAATCGAGTGGGGGTGGCGATTCATTCCCACTTCTCCTTTTGAATATTTCAATTTAAATAACATATTTAGAAATACTTCGGAAATAATTACTGGTGTTGTATTTCAATGCAATCAAACTTTTTTTACCTTATTGTTGTTTAGATTGTGTAACTTGCGACATAAATATCAATTTCAAAAAGTTTCATGTATGTTAAATTTAATTCTTAATTATTTTTAAGATTGCAATTGTCAATCTGTATTGACGTTTAGTATTACCGGGAGGAAATTTTAGATCAATAAAATGCATACACATTTGAGATAGGTTTTAGATCGTATTTTATTTTCGTTGGGTTTGGGAAAACTCCGAGGCAACTAGAAACAGACTGATTGTTGAGACGTGTAAGAGCACGCTAATAGTATTTTCTAAAATTCTTTATTAGCAACAAAAGCATATTTTGTAGAATTATTTTTATAACATTGAAAACGTTTTGGAAAAATGGAAGTACATTCTATGTATGTTTTATTTTATGTATAAAATTTTCAAATATATATATTATTGCTTTTGTAATTGCACGCATTATATAAATATTTACCCCAGATGACGTATGTGGTTTTTAATGTCCGTCTGTGTAGTTAAGGTTATACAGCAATAAATTAAAATTTTGTCTTTGAGAAATTTTTTTAATTTTCAAGTTCATTGAAAATGACTTAACATTTATTTTGTAAAAGGATTATCCAACATGTTCAATTTTTCCTACAGATGAGTTTTAAACTTTTTATGAATTTTATATTATCTGCTGTAATTTATTTCAATGAGTTTTGATTATTTATTATATTGAATACAATTGCTCTTAGGATAGACAAGTATCTCTTGGGCTTTTAAGTTTAGACAGCGGTTCTTAAACTGTGGTCCGCAGCGTCTTTCTAGGGGGGTCCTCGGAGTCTCATGTAACATTGAGAGGTCCCTCTTTTACAGACCCTAAAAGGCCTCGTGGAAAAATTGAAAGATGTGCCATCCTAGACTGGATCACTAAAATGCCCCCAATGAAAAAACTCTACAAGAACATGTATTTCGATTTAGAATATTAATTCAGTTTTTTATTTTTATTGATGTGTGTACTTAGCGTTTTCTTAAAGGGGGGAAAAAGAAGTGTTAAAAAAATTCTGTATAAGTTAGAGGCATTCTTGAGATTATTAAGGAACTTGTAACTGAGTCAACCATGGTTGGAAGTCAGGGAAGGGTGTTCAAAATCTTGGGGTCCGCGATGTCTGGCTGATGCATAAAGGGGGACCGTGGCGATCGAAAGTTTTAGAATCACTGAACTAAGGGATTGTCCTTGTCACTTGACCATGATTTATGCTAGAGCCAATAGCGCGCACAAAAATTTTTCAACGGGTGCGGGGAGTCCATGGTCGAAAGTCCCCCAACTCGTATCATACCTCAAGACAACTCCAATTGATTCTTCTGATTTTGTTAACAAAAAAGCAGTAAAAAATAAATTATTGAATTAATAATTAGCATTAATTAATAAAATAAATTGTAAAATACAAGTACTTAATTAAATTTTGATGTTATATGTGCATATAGGATTATCATCAATCGAAAAAAAGCTCAAAGGCTTTGGGGGGTCTGGACCCCCAGGACTCCCCCCCCCCTTGTGTGCGCCACTGACTAAAGCCATCCCCTATCGCCCCAATATAGCTCTAGAGTGACATTAATTTAAAAATTAAACCAATCAGCATGCACAAATTCGCATTTATATTGCTTCCTTCACAAGATGGGCTTTTTCATATCAAGCATCGTAATAAAGTAGTCTCGGAGGTTGACTTAAGGGAAAATGCTCGAACCCACTACACATTTACGAGTATAAGTTTTTAAAAAATCGCAAAAGCCATTTTAAAATGAAAATATTGTCTTTTTAATTGCTTTTCTATGGAAATATACACAGCCGGGCAATATTTAAATTTTAGATGTGGAATAGAAAAGTGTTAATGCATTTATCGTTCGGTTAGACCAGTGATGGCGAACCAGTGGCACGCGTGCCATTGATGGCACCGACACAATAATTTTGACACGCCAGTGATCAAAATGGTTTGCATTTTATTTCAAAATTCATAAGTTCACTATGAAGTGTTACGAACAAACGCGAGTGATCGGTGGCGGGGAGCACTCTCGTTTGTTACTGTCTTGCCTTAGCTTATGATAAGTTTGTCGACACATAGCATAGTCATTTTCACTGACGCAATTGTATTTTAAAGTTTATCTGTGTTATATTTACAATTTTTAACTTAATTTTAACATGGCTAGTTCAGCAAAAGAACAAAAAATGCTAGATAGTAAAGTGTAACAGAGAATTTCAAATTTGATGGACCGAGAAACATGGCATTATTAGTAAAGGCGACAAAGCGGTGTGTGTTTTATGTACTGGAATAATGGTATGCAGAGCATCGTCTGTAAAACGGTATTTTGAAACGTATCGCAAACCTTCTTGTAAAAAAAAGTTAACCACAGTAAAAGTAATTAACTGCTTGGAAACTGTTTGGCAGATGACTCAAATTCAGCATGTCTTCTGCATAAAGTAACATCTTACAATTCTAATATACGTTATGTGTCACCCAATCTGTAACAACAGAAGTCATACTGTTAGTTTAATTTGAATTATACGTATAACTAAAATATTTGTAACTATAAAGTGCAAAAGGTATATTTTCGTTGTGAATAGTTTTGTATTAGTATTTATTATAATTTTCCCAATAACCATAAGTCTGGATTATTTGACGGCACGTCTATACTTCATTAAACACTCTTTTAGAAAAAATGGCTCTTTGATCCATAACAGTTCACCACCTCTGGGTTAGATATTTCCAAAAATTTTAATACTTGCAAAGAATTTCCGTTAAGGAAATTAGCAGAATAAAGCGCAGTAAAATGAGATCAAAATCATAAATCAAACCCATCTATAGCAATCTGAGAAACTCTGCGTAACCCTCGTTGTGCTTCTAAATGCAATGTTTATGTACAATCAAAGAAACGCTGTGAAAAAAGTCATGTTAAAATCTTCTGCCGTACTGCAACCATTTTTTAATAGAATTTTTGTTTTTGGAGAGATGGAAATTCAAATCAGCTGTTTCCTTTCGTCGATTTTTTTTTTTATTACAGTTATTGTGTATATCTCGTTGAAAAGACAACGTGAGTGTACTTCTAGTACTTTCTATTGCTATTCGTTTTCTCTTTAGAATGGAATGCCATTCATTTTTTCGTTTTCTAAAAAACGTTTACCAGCCCATTATTCAATCATTCTGAATTTATGACGAATTCAGTTTTTCTTTGGTCGTTTCCGCGGCCTGTTTAGAATAAAAAGGATTCCGCTCGCGTATTGCTTTTCGAATGGCTATTACAGTTGAATCTGCGAAGCCTTTACGGGAGAAAAATCTTTTCGGAAAAAATGACGATTTTTTTTTACTCTTGTTGTTGGTTTGTTTCTACGTACAATTTCTGTTATTGAAAAACTGGATTTCGTGGTAATGTGGGAAATGTTGAATGAGAAAGAAGTTTTGGAAACATAAGTTTTTATCTGTTGTATAGTCGAGAGATTTTATATTTGAAAAAGAATTATTGTTATTTCAGCCAAAATAGATTGTCTTATTTAGAGAAATAATAAATTGAGGTTGTGACAAGGGCCAAGTCATAAGGTTTGTAACTATTGGTTTTAGGCTCGATAGAAACTAAAACCAATAGTTATGATGCCGTGCATTGAATTGGTCTCGTCGAGATGACTTGGAGACTAATAACGAGTAATATAAGAGTTTGGTGTAGTGCCTATCATTTGGGTCATGATTTGGAAGTGGGCCGCGGTAGCCTAGTGGTCATGGAATCGGATCGTGGCTGGCGTGTCACGAGTTCGAGCCCAGTACCGTTAAAAGATTCGCCGTGTAGGGGAGCGATGCACTTTAAATCTATCGAGAGCTCAAACGTCCTCCCGTTGGTGTGGTATGGTAGTTAGGAGAGGGCAAAGCATAAGATTTCAAAACATAAGAGCATTGCGCACGTACATTTCAGGTTTTCTCGTAAAAAGATTGTGCGCGTTATACGGCGAATATACCAAAAAATTAAAAATGCAGTTTGTAAAGCATGGGTGTGCGTTATGCGGCGGATTTTACAGTAATTAGATTTGAAATGAAATGTGAAAACTGAACCATTTCTGTCCTTTAATAACATTTATTTGTATTTTTTCATGTTGCATGGAAGTTTTCAAACTATCTTTAATATTTTTCTTAATTTGCATGTGTTTCATCAACAAAAATCTTACGACTCGGACTTAAAATAATTTGAAACATTAACATTGCATCATATTTGTAAAATAGACTGATGAGCAATATAAATAGTTGAGCGGTTTAAATGTGTGTATATATTGTTAATCTTAACCATCTGAAACATTGTAATACTTCCCATAAGATAAATTGCGTGGTATTGTGTTTACAGGTCATTTCTGTCAACAGTTTCATAAGCAGAGATATTTAATTGCATGGCAAGTATAAAATTACCATTTACGCAGTTTTCTAAACATAAATCTTTTGCATTCAACAGAGATTTGAGCCGGAAACATTAATTTGCTCGTCGCATTTCAAGAAAATAAATGAAGTTGGGGGATTTTAGGGAGTCTAGTTTTGAGTGGTTTACTTTGAATTATTAATTTTGAACGAGAATATAAATAGAGAGGATAAGATTTTTAAAAAAAATATTTAGCAGATAAGATCTCTAAAAATGTGTGTAAATTGTGTATATTATTTGGATAAAGCGGAAATAATTCAAAATGAAATTTTTTTTAAAAAAATTAAATATTCTCGAGATTTTATTTAATGCAGAGTTGAGAAGTTTCTGTTTTGGCAATTATTTTTAAATGTTCATTTTATTGCTACTGCTCTGTTTCATGTTTTCAAAATTCCATTACTGATTAAGCGTTGTTTAGTAACCAGAAAAAAGCTAACTTCTGATTTCTTGGCCGAGATTACAGAAAAATGTTTTGATGTCATTTTTTGGGGAGCAAATTATCGTACTCGCGTATAATCGCAACAATCGCCAACTCTATTAATAACTCGCCGAGTTGGCAACCGTGATTTCCTCTCGTACGCGCTGAATTGGCATTCATGTGCTTCATTTCATATAATGTCGCCAATAGGTTGCGATAATACGTAAGTACCGGACAAACTTGTGTCAATTTTTTTAAAAGTTTTAATTCTTCCACCATAGCCGCGTGGTCATGTTCGTGAACTCGTGGCCAAGGTTGTATCTGTCGAATCCTGGTGCATCTGAAAATTCGCCATGTAGAGAGGTACAGATGCACTTTAAATCCGGCTTTACTGTAATCCTAACGTTGGTATAGCGTGGAAGGTTTGGAGAGTGGGTGCCAGCTCAGGTGTCGTCCTTGCAACCTAAACAGGGCTCAGAATTACGAGGTCCGTCGCCAGTAATCGTCGTGATGTTTTATAGGGTGCCGTAAATTTCACTCGCTCAGTAACCTTCATGTTACCTGAGCAAGCTGCGGTGAAATTTGATTTTGCATATTTTATCGAAGGGAAGACATGCGTTGGGTTCATTTACACAGTGGTTTCCAAACTTGTTGTGCCCATGGATCAATTTCAATATCAACATTTTAGCTATGTACCCCCAAGTGAAATAACTATTCAATACAAAATAGAAAAATCACAAATTTGGCTTTGTTATCCTGAAAATGGTAAATGAAAGTAATATTGTGATAAGCATTATTTTACAAGGCTATTTTTTAACGTGTGTGTGAGCTTTTCAAAAGTATAGCCTGGATTTATATAAATTTATGAGCAAGATATATCAATTTTTTATTCAAAAATACTTACGTAATGTGCTTAATCTTCTTAACAATACAAATAACTGTTTTCGGTTCAAAATTATGGAGAATTTGTTGCATTCACTTCACATCTCTGGATTATTTTATACTGCCATATTTTAGACTAATTATTGCATCTAGCGGTGATATTCTGCTCCTATTTAAACCACGTAAAAGGCCGCACCCGCGATCGGCCCGACTTCTACCGTGTAACGCTTGTCATCACACGTATTTTATGTACCTATCTATAATGTTTGACTCTAAATTTTTTAACACTTAAAAACACGACTTTCATGACAATAGAAATAAGTCACGAATATTTTACTTGAAATAAAACCTTTCGCGAACCCCTTAGGTTGTCCACGCACCCCCTAATCAATTTCAATTTGCAAGGACCCCCTCCCCAAGGGGTCCATTAGCAGTGCCGGATTATTAGCGGAGTAGGCGATTGCCTATGGGCCCCACGCTTTACAAGGGCCCCCAAAAATTGAAAACCGAATATTTAGCTATTTTTTATTGCAAGGGTTAATTTTTTATTACAGATTGTAATAAATAATTGTGTAGTTGTATTTTTTAATTTACTGATATTTTTTTAAAATTTTATTTGTACGATGAAATGTATTCCTAAAATGTTGTGTAATAAATTATTAGGCTACAGAGCCCCAAAAATTCGTCTGTCTATGGGTCTCCTTGTCGTTTTTTCCCCAACACTGTCCATAAGACTACGGGAACCTATGTTTTTACAGATGTAGGGAACAACGATGCATTACAAAATACGAAAATTTCACTGGTAGTATTTTTAAATTTAAAAAGTACCTTAATTTTTCAGTTTCAAAATCGCAAAGAATGATAGTTGCTTGAAAAACCTGCCTTTGCCAGCGAAGAAATTTCATTACATAGGTAAGGTTGATTAAGTATCTGAACATACACAGAAATGATTAATGAAGCATGTACATTTTGTGTGTAGTTGAATTACAAGAACAAATACTGCCTGATATAATGATCGTAAGACAAAGGCAATTGTAAGCTAAAAGTGCTTGAAAGCCATATGTGTTAGCAATCACATTACAATTGTGCTCACGGTTGATAATTATCAAGGAGTAAATAGCATTCGCGCAAGGTTGTTCAACATTAGAAAACTCATCGTAAACACTCTATTGTAGAGAAAAGCATACTATTGATTGATTGCAACATTGAATAAGACTTTTAGCCTTTTCATCCTTGATGGTTTAGTGGTGAAATTAGTACCTTGCTTTTCTGCAACTGACTTTTCTGTTTTATGACAGGTCTTTTCAGTTTCGCACTCGGATTTTTCTTTCTAGTCCCTGAAAAGGTTTGAGTAATTTTGCAAGTCTTTTCTTCCTTATCAGTAAGAGATGTGTGAAATGCTGTTCCCTTGAGCTAAATTACCTCGCTTTTTATCTTTAAAAAAAAGGTTATTCTGTGTCTGCGGTGGTGCTTTACGCTATTGTTCTGGTTCTCTGCTTGTGTAGAATTAATAGCTGTGCACTCTTTCAAAGTGTGAAGTTGTCATTCCGTGAGGACGAGTTTTAAGTTTGTAATATTTTATCTCTATATTTGAAGGTTTCGTAGACAATACATTTTTAATATGTTGAATCTGATTTTGACAAATATCTCGCAAACTTTGTTTTTGTTCAACACGATCCAACGTTCTTTTAATTCTTAAATATAACCCGTTTTTTTACGAAGAAATCTGAAACATTTTATTATACAATGCTCTTATGTTTTTAAATCATTTATTCGAGGTATTATCCCAAACTTTGGGAAAAACAAGATATCAATCATTGGCATGGCCAAGTAATTTTAGCGTTTTTCACATGTTGTATTTTACAATAATGCAACTAATGAACTTTTTACTAACAGAAAGTAGTACTGTACCACTCCTCTAAATGTACTACTATTGAGCTGAAAAGAAATAATGACACAAATCTGTATCAGCACTATAAAAAAGCAAAAAAAAAATTTTTTTTTTTTTTTACAGAAGCTACAAAAGCCCGGACTAGCGGAATTCAGGAAAATTTGTAGGAAAATTCGGGAAAACTATGGGAAAATTTAAATATGATTCGGCTCATCTAGGGCACAAATGCCGAAAACCCGAGGGCAGCAATTGGTTGCTTATTGGCTGAGAAAAAGGTACGACAAAAAATAGAACGAAGACGAAATTTGCGTCCTAATAGCGCTTTTGTTCCACTACGTGAAAGACGCTCTAAAAAAGTATACTTTTAGAACTACAACTTTTAGTTCATAAGTTTAAATAAATAGTATTTCGATTTTTGATGAAGTAAACTTTTTTTATGGTCATCTGTATAGTTATTTTTTAAAGCTATCGTTTTTATACCCGGCATATAACGCGCATTTTTAGCATAAAAAAATAAGATTGAAATATAAAAGTGCGCGTTATACGCCGGATTTCACGGTATATTGTGAGAAATAGATAGCGATATAAAATTTTTGTACTGAAAAAGTAAAAATCCAAATTTGAATGCAACAGTTTCTGACTCAAACATTTACTCAGAATTGTCTTGTATTAGATTTTAACAAAAAACATAAGTTTTGCATGAAAATTCCGAGAACTTATTTGAATTCATATGAAAAAGAATAAAAATAAAATGCGAATCTAGAAATTCGCGGTCAGAAGACAATCATTTTCTGGAACCTTCTTTATTTAATGAAAAGGGGGGAAATCAGTCCGTCGAAAATTCTTGAAGAAATGTAAAAATACGTCATTGTTTTCCCATAACCTTACCTTGTAGAATGTGGTCTCGGTCGCGTGTAATACATTTACAAGAAAATATAGTCGGCTTAGAAAAGTAGAAAGATGTGATCCTCGTTTGAGATTTATAAAATCTGAGCTATATATTAATATTAAAATATCAGAACCACAGTATTTCATCGGTTATAAATTTACTATGTTTAACCTTTTTTATTATTTTTGTAAGTAAAAATGTGTTTCAGTTTAAAAAAATTTTAATTTCCAAAATTTATTTTACATATGTTGGAATTGGTCAATCATTTAATAACTTAATATTTCATTTTGAAATTGATTGTTCGATTATTAACTTTTAGTATCTTACAAATTTTAAATTTAGTAATATTACATAAACGTATATGTGTGTGGGGGGGGGGGAGAGGGGTTACATAACTTAAGCATTCGTGACCCATAAGCAAAAAACAAAGGGAAGGAACCCTTGTTTAAGATTTTAAAAAATGAACCTTTTTTAGTGAGATACAGAACACGAACTGGTACATTTCATATCCATCAATTTGCATAAAAAATCTGTTAAGATGGCAAATCCATGAAACTGAATTGAAACTCATTTCACATTCTGATTAAAATGTAGTTGGGGCTCTAGGCTGGTGATTTGGGTAATTGTACTAATGCAATTTTTTATACTGTTCTTTAAACTATCCTGTTAACAAAAAGTTTAATATTGTAAGAGTTTCCCTGCTCCTCTCACCCAAATAAATTCCTAGATTAAAATTATAATCTAAAAAATTTCCAAATTTAACCTACACCCATGTTTTATTTTAAACTACTTTTTTAGTATTTAAAATGTCATTCATATAAAATCGAAAATTGAAATAGTTAAAAATGCAGTGTTTTTATAGCCATGAACTCCTTTCAGAGAGGCTTGTTGATTTTTTTTTCCTATTCGCTGTTCCGAATGTTTGATAGGAAGAAAAAAAAATGACATCTTTCATTTGTAAATATTTTATTAATTATTGTAAATTAATAGTATTTTACCAATAGAAAAAATACGACGTTACTTAATTTATATATATATATTGGCTGTAGAACACTTCCGTGGGTGTAGCTAGTTCTGAGTGGGCCCTTTTTTATATATAAATCCTTTTAGTCGAATTGTTGTGACACATGTTGGGGCTCCTGTAGCTTTGGTGCCCCGTGTCATTGATACGCCTGTAGCTACGCCCCTGAATTGGAACCTATTTTAGTATGCACTTTTATTTTTCGCCTACTTTGCAAACTCTATTAACGTATCGATACAAAACAAAAACACTGTCACCAGAGTTTGGCATAATTTTTTTTCTCCGTTGCCAAAGAGGTGTGACTATGAACTAAACTAGAACTAGGATTTTGCCAGTTCTATAAGAATGGAATTGTGATAATTATTTCATGTTACATATTAACATATTTCAGTATATTAAAAAAATATATCCTACAAATATCGCTTTTAATGAGACCGAACACATTATTTCAAGGTTTTGTATACTTTTAGAGTATTAGAGGCATTTGATCGTTTTGATTGCCTTAATGATCTCTTATGTATATGTTATCACTTTTAAGTTATTATTGAATTGAATTTTCTTATGGAATCAGTTTGGCATTATATTTATATACTTAACTTTTTATGTGAAATATTTTCAATCTAAATTTTATTTACTATAACAACAACTTTGTATGATATTTGATATTGAATTTGAGATATTAATAAAAAATCAATATCTGATGTTGAAGTAGTAATTCTCAGGAGTTTCTCCGATATTCTAGTTCTAATTTTATACTTTTGTGTGCTTCCCTTTTGAAAAATAGTTGTTCATAAATGCGAGTGCTTTCAAACAATGATGATAGAAATAACTCTTGACTGTGCAGAAAGAGAAATTTGTCTCTGGGCAGGTATGATTTTTGAAGGCCCGACAAGGAGACGCGCGTTGTTAAAGTTGGGTCTCAGATTGCTGCTCTATCCATTCCATTTGAAAATTTGTGGGCGGCATATCTTTATCGACTTTAAATGGAGTCGCAAAGAATTCTTGAAAAATAATGATAATTTATTCCCGAAAATGCCCTCAAATCTATATTTTAAATTCTTATATCAGATCGAAAAATAAGATGGCGTGTTTCACCCATTTTTAGGATAATGTTTGGCTATTGTGTTCGAATTTACTCATTTGGACCACATTGATATTTCCTTTGGATCGCTGCTTGGATACTTTAAGTGGGTGTTATAGGGCTCTTAGCAGTGGCGTAATAGCCTATTAGGGGGCTATTGCAAAGTCCGGTTTTGGGCCCCATGCTGGATCTTATAAAGGGTACGTACTTGGCGCCAGGCAGGCTTTGGGACCCCTAGTATCCTGCTCCCCCCGCATTGCGAGGGTGTACGTTACGCCACTGGTTTTGAGCTTGGTACGTAATGATTATTACTAAATACATATAGATAAGAAAAAAATACTGTTTCGTTTATAATTTTTTTCTTCATAATTTAAAACAGGAAATGTTGCGCACTTGTAAAATGTGCATATTTATGGTTTCTTCAATATTCTAACAAATTCCAAATTTGTGCAATAAGTATGCAACACGTTTGAAGAATTATTTTCTTTAACTGTGAATGATGTGAAGTTAAACATATCTTTTTCATAAGCGAACTTTAATATGCACGGCTTTAAAGTCATCAATCACTGTTGGTACCCGAAACGGGTATACTAGTAATTCCACGCATTTTTTTTTTATTTTTAAACTCCCTGTATGTGCTTGTCAAGGTCAATAACTTAGGGTCAAGTTTGAAGTTCAATAAAGTTCAGAATACTACATAGTATTTGCGATGAAAAGAAAATACTAGAGTTAAAAAAAGAATCTAAAAACGAAACTAATAAATAGATGAGTTGACAGTTCTGTAATTATTTTTTTTCATCATTTACTTTTATACTTTTTTTTGTCTGTGTTATTAATACCATTAATACTCGTTGCAAAATAGGGTGGGATTTTTTTTTTAACTTAAAAATTAATCAACACGAATTGATTGATTACATCAATCATATCATAGAAAATTCAATATTTATACTGTGCCGAGTGTCTAGGATGATCATGCTATATTATGGTTCGATCTATACATAAAGATGCGTGTAGGGAGCGATGCACGTTAAATTGTCGAGAGCTCAACGTCTCCGATGGTGTGTGTGGTAGTTAGGAGAGAGGGTGCAGCTCAGGTTCGTCCGCGTCACTTGACATGGTTCAAATTACGTGAGTGCAAAAGCTCGTGTTGCTAATCAGTGACGTAATATTCACTCACTCACTCAATATTATACTTTCTAAATCGAAAACTTTGTACTACGTGTAATTAATTCTATCTTTAATACTTCGAAAATTATTCTTTCTTCCAAACACAATTTTTTATTTATCGATTTATTTTGGTCTAAAATAAAAGTGGATCATTTAATGCATTAAGAATTGAATTTATCCGATATACTTGTGTTCTTTCTTTCGTGACTGAAATAACTGAATAAACATTTTGTAAATTTGCTGTTTCAAAGATATTTAATTATAGTTGTGATAAAAAAATTTCCCCTTTTCGTTTGCGAACAAGTGCTGTGTCCTTATGTCGAGTCGCCGTACAGTGATTTGAGGGGTACTAGCTTAAGATTCGATTTTAAGTGGGTTAATTTTATTGTTTATCGTACTTTTGTCCATTCTGAAACTTAATGTTCAAATAAAAAATTTGAGCATGGTATTCAGGTAGACAAAATTTTTTTTTTATATTGCCGGGGTTTTTTTTTAATTTATTTTTTTATTTTTTATTGTAGAACATTCTCTGGCACATTTCAACTCGGTTGTAATACATTTTATAACTTCCAAAACTATTTATAATTGTCTAAATATTCCTGTTTTTTTATTATACAATTCGGTTGAAGAAACTTTTGAATCTCTGTTATCAAGTTCTATAAAAAAACAACATTTTTTTAATTTGTTCGAGTGTAGAAAAATGTCATGCCATTGTAATTGAATCATGATATATTTTCATTAAAAAAATAAGTATCTATTCCTTCAGTTTCCGTTTACATGAATTGATTGCTTGGATTTGGCTGTTACATTAATCTCTACAGTTACACTGCGAAATTTGTATTTGACCTACGCTTTTGTAAAAAGTTCTTAAGCAAATTTTGCATTTGTGGTGTTTTAGCGCATTTTGTATTCCACTTTTCAGAAATCTTTTTACGATTTTATTTGCATCTTCGGTACTTGCGTATTAACGTCATCGCATCCAAATTTGCGCTTCGCGAATCGGGCCATTTTTCGCCAAAATAGGTCTGACTTTTTTTTTCTTATTCAAATAAAATACGTAAGTTTTTTGTTGTTGTTGGCTTGATATCATAGCGCAAATTGCGCTACGGTGACGATAAAACGTTAAGTACTGCATTTTCTTAATTATTGTAGTATTTTAAAATTTTCTATAAGCTTTAAATCACACATTCTTTGGAAGTAATCTATTATGGTACGATACGGATTTTCCCGCCAAATCGTCATAAAATTTCGCCTGGTTGGGGTGATAACATTAGACAGACTTCTAAAGATCTGTTTCGCGAGTTTTCAAAGCTACGCCAAGTATCAAAATGGTTCCCATTAAAAAAAAATTTTTCTTTTAGAAATTTAAACATGTATTCATTTGCAATTCTTGTTCAAAAGGATATATATTTATAAGAGATTCTATTCTTTTTGTAGTAGTTTTTGTTCCTTGAATTAATTTTAGGTTTGAACGTTCCTGGTATTCTTTTACATTGTGGCATTGAAGCATAGTCAAGTTACCTTGAAGCTGAATCAATTAATATAGCTAACAAAAGTAATTGTTAGTCTCGTGTCCTTTTTTGAATATATAGAGGACAATAGGTATATTACTAGTTTACTAACAAACTATTTCCTAATTAGTTATGTTAATTAAATATTTTGCAATGCTTTAAAATGAGATGCACTTTGTTAGTATCTTAATTTATAGAAAAAAAATTATAATTTTGTTACTTTATTTTTTTTTTTTTTTTTTGAATATTCGTTAAAGAAACAGTTGAATTTGTTTGAGTTAAATTTCTATTAAAATTGGTTTCATTTGAATTTTTCATATTTAATTAATAATTCGTGCTAAAATCAAATATTTTGATGTATATTTCAAAGAATGAAAAATTTGAAATCCTTGTGGATTTTTTGACTTTTTAAAAATCTCAATTGGTTATAAATATTGGTAACTGATCTTGGGCAAAATGAAATCTTTGAAATAATAGTTGAGAATGGGCCGGTTTGGGGGCGTGGTTGGTTTGTCGCTGACCTTCTGCACCAAAGGTCGCGTGTTCGACACCGGCCCAAATCGATGGATTTTCATGCTTCCGAAAATAGACAGCGGCCATGCCGTATGATTATACGGCATGTAAAAGATCCCTAGAGTGTCTCTTTGGCTTGGGTACTCTCGGAAAATTAAATCCTAGTACAGGTTCGCATCGTCTGAGCTCGGGTGCCTCCTTCTAGGGAGGAAAATTGGGCGTCAAAATTACCTGCGGCGATTGATATCCTCCTATATGGTGCCGCACTAGAAAGAGATACAATCTTCCGGGAATGTACTAGGTTTGCACCAATCCGTAGCCCATTAGAAATATATTTGAGAATGGAAAAGGAATTCGCGAAATGTGTAAAGATTTTGGGATATTTATTGGTTATTGGGTCCGGGCGTGCGACAAGCGTTGGCGAGTGCTTTTCCTGGTTATCATTAACACGAACGCGTTAGATAATATTTTCCATTCATAGAATCTAATTTCCAAGTATTTGCAATTCGAGGGGAGGAAACATTGTTCATGGTCACATTGTTTGATCCTTTAATGCTTTCGATTGTTCATCAGTTTTTGAATTTCTGCTGTTTCATTAATTTTAACGCTTATGTCCGTTTGTCAAATTTTACAGCCTTATTTTCTATAAAATTGTAAATTTTTTAGATATAAGCATGGAAGAATTATTTTACAGGGATTAATGGAGGGGGGATGTGTCTAAGTTTAAAATTTTTAAAACATTACGATGTTAAAAAACGTTTCATGTAAAACCAGTAGTTTAAGTAGAAATTACGAAAATCTTTTGTGTTGTTGTTACTTATGCCACCTGTCTGACGTAGTCAGATCGTGGCCCACAAAATTCATCATGGCAACGGGCTAGAGATACGCCTGTCATTAGCCTAAGCTTTGAGCCCATGAAGGTGACAGTACGATTTTGCTCACGATAGATGGCGACACCATTCGGACCCACTGATTAAACGAGCACGTACTCCGTGTGCACTCGGCGGGTATTTGGTGGCGTCGGGCATCGAACCTAGGCCTTCCGATCTGGCGTTCCTTTTGTAAACAGATGATAGCCGGCATTGTGGGATCGAGTCCTTCCTGTCACTGGAGACCCATGATTAAAGAGAAGCTGATGCACCTTAAATCGTCAAGGTCTAAAGTCCTCATTTTAGCGTGGTGTAGAACTTTGGACATTGAGTTTCCAACTCGGGTGTCGTCCTCGTCACTTGATCTTGGTTCAAAATTGCGAGATCCATCGTTGATCAAGGTAGCCGACTGGTTATGGTCACGAACTGTGGACGGCGTTGTCCAGTTGCGGGTTTAAAATCTAGTGCCACTGAAGATCCGCCAGTCGAGGCCCATAGTCGTCCCGTTGGCGTGATGTTGAAATGGCGTGAGAGGAGTTTTAATTCAGGTACCGGGGGGGTCCTTGTCTTTTGCCCGTGGTTCAGAATTAAGAGAACCGTCGCCAATATTCGTCATGTTGCTTCAGAGTGCGATGTATATCAAAATCAAATCAAATAATTTATATAACTGTTAGATCAAAGTATAATTGCGACATTTGAAGTGTACCATGCAAAGCGAACATTCCAATACGTTTTTTGAATTAACTGGACAAAGAAACACTAACGGTCATAGAACAATTTTTACAATGAAATCTCATGGTTTACGGTATTTTTTTTTTTCTTTCCGATTTCTTAGGACTGGAACAAATTTTATATTTTCCATAGATGCAATATATTTTTTTACATGTATGCTCGGGATCGTATCTAGCGTGTAAAAGCAGACTTAAGTGTATATGAGAATTTCTGTGTGTGTTTCATATTTATTTTAAATTGAATGCTAAGCTCTTCCAGCACGTACATTTATGACTATATATTTTTCTAAACAATTTTGATATCCATTATATTTGTTATTTTGTGACATAAGCAATGTTTTTTTTTATATATATATGAACTTGTTTGACATCGGAACCCTACGGATTTTTCAGCCAAATAGTTGTAAAATTTCGCCAAAGTTGGTGATAAAATTACACAAATACGCTAATATTAAACTAGATTTGGCTCAGTTTCAAAAACACATCAAATACGAGTAGTGTACCGATATAAAATTTGTTCTGATGATTCTTATGTGAATTTTTTAACGTAATAATAAAGAACAGATTTTTTAATGTTCAATATTATGACTCGAGTTCGGGATAGAAAGTGACAAATTTTGTTACTGTTTTTATTGTCAATAGCAGTCATTTCATGCATAAAAGAAGTGCCAGCAGTGCCTTGATCGCGACTTAATGCAAATAACTTCTGGTTATTTAAAAAATTCGTTTATCTTTGCGAAACTTTTGAGAGTAAAAATACGAAAAATTTTGTACATTAACAAGTGTTATAGATGGAATTAAAAAAAAAAGTCAATATTTCTTGCTATCAATGATATTGATATATCTGAATAGTATTATTCGTATAAAATCAAATGATTTTAAATTCCTCGTATATTTTCTTGATGTGTGTGTTGCATCGTATATTTGACTTTGTTGTTACAATTAAAATAAGTTTTCTGCTGCATTTTTAATGTCTCTGTCTTTTTGTGAAGATTTAAATTCCGTTACTGTTTGACATTGAATCTGTACTTCATAATCGAAATTGTAAGTATTGAGACGATTTAAGAAATGTTTGAAACTTACTTTATTAGAATCTTGATTTTACCTTTTTCCCTCCGATTATACATCTTAAACTATTTTTTACAATTTCCATATTGCTAATGGACGAAATTGACATAACTTTTAATAGCTTAAAGGGGAATTAAAATGAGATGTAAGTAAATTACTCGATTAAATAATTTATAAAAGAATTTTCGGTATTGTTCGGTTTGACGGACGATGGCGACAGATCCCAATCAAACTATCGCAGACTGTAGCTATTATTCATTGATTTCCACGCGGATTTTAGTAATTCTGTAAAATGATTAACGGTCAGTGGCGCACACAAGAATTTTCCAAGGGGGAGGGGAGAATCGAGGGTCATAAGTTCACCATTCTCTTATATACCCCAATACGCCGCCAAACATATTTTTTTGATTTGTCGATTGTCGGGAACCAATACATTAAAAGATGTTGAATAAATTAGCCTTAATAAAGTAAATTTTTAATAAATACTTAATTAAATTCCGGTGGGGGATGGGTCAGGACCAGTGGATCCTCCCTTTGTGTGCGCCACTGGTAACGCGACTAACTACAATTATTTTTCATGTGTTACATATTTTGTGTGTCATCATTCTAAAAGTTTTCGCGAGTAGAATTTGTTTTAGGGATTTTTCCCCCTTTCAGAATTTACAAGAGAATAATTTGCAGAGAATGTGTAGTCTGCATTTCAAATTTCATTCACTCTTCACAAGTGAATTTTTAGAAAATGTGATTTACTACCCCCAGGGGCTTTAATATTTCTTTCCCTTCTGATTTTATTTTTTGGGTTAATTAATGCCTTTTTCCCCGTAAATTTGAGAAGCCGTGGTAGCTTAGTGATCATGGTCAGACTTGTGGGTCGACGTTGTTGGGTCACGGGTTAGAGTTGTGACGCCACTGAAAATCCTCCGCGTAGAGGTGGCCGCAGTAGCCTAGTGACCAACATAACGGACTCGTGGCCAGCGTGTTATGAGTTCGAGCCTGTATCGCTGAAGACCCGCCGTGTAGGGGAGCGATGCACGTCCTCCCGTTGGTGTGGTAGTTAGGAGAGGGGTTCCAGCTTAGATGTCTTCTTCGTCACGTGACCGTGATTCTAAATTGCGAGGTCCGTCGCCAAAAGCCTCGTGTAGCTGAACAGTGTGACGTTAATATTCACTCACTTCCGCCGCGTAGAGAGGCATGTTTAAATCTGACATGGCTAAAAGTCCTGACGTTGGTGTGGTGTGATGTGATAGTTTGGAGAGTGGATTGTTGGCTTATGGTTGTCCTCGTCATTTGACCATTGGCTCGAAATTACGAGGTCCGTCGCGAATACCCCTCGTTGTAGCTTTAGAGTGCGACGTTAATAAAAATCTAATCAAATAAAAAAAAATTTGTAATTATTCACACAATTCTGCTTCGTTACTAATGACTATTTGGTCAGCTTCTCAACAAATTTGGTCTTTGCACCAATAAAACCAATCAAATTTGATCATTAATTTCAGATATCTGGATTCGGAGATAGTATACTAACAAATGATTAAATCTGAAAAGTATCTGTTTTATTCAATTGAAATTTTTGAACTGCACCTTTTTATTTACTTTTTACTTTAAAACATTTATTTTTTTAATACATGCAAGGTGTTTTTTAATTAATATTGGTTCAAAAATAAAATACATTCGTAATATTTTACCATTTTCAAACACTGCGTGGTTAGAGGATCAATAATTATAAATTTATATGCGATCGCTGTAAACAATGTAAAGGTCGAGAATCACATACATTTCTTTTTGGAAAATATCTATCTAAATATTTTAAACAGTTATGATTCGCTTTTTTGTACATAACACTTTTTATTTTATAATATTTTTATAGTATTCATTTTTTTTCTCAAAAATAATTTCTTAAAGTCCTCAAAGTAATTACCTATGAATTGGTGTAAACAATTTTAAAAATATTGAATCGAAAAGCTTTATAATGTTACAAATGTTCGTTATATGCATTTAACATCAAAGAATACATTTTTCAAACATCTCATACTTCAAATTTATAAAATTTTGCGCATATTTTCTGTAAAATTTTCGCATGTTCAAAAATTTTTGAGCATAAAAAAATCGGTCTTATGTTCAAGAAAGTGTTCTGAATGAGAATTATTATAAAAGTTGATTAAATATAATTAATCTATTATATATTGTAATTTCTACCCTTAGAACTATTGACAGTACCAATTTTGCCTCGCTGTGGCGGTGTTGTTAGCCTAATGGTCACAATCATGGTAATCTGTGAAGTCGGGAATCTAGTCCTGGCACCACTGAAGACCTGTGTTGAGGAACCGATGCTTGTTAACTCTGTCGAACCTCTAAATCTTCGCATTTGTTTTGTGTGGTCATTTTGAGAGTGGACTTCAGATCCTAGATCAGTGATTCCCAAAGTGGTCTATGATAACATGCAGGGGGTCCACGTCAGCGAAAAAATAATTTGGGGGTCCATGAGTTGTAAATGGGGGTCTACGATAGTGACTCTCATTAAACCAGATCATTTAAAAGAAAATAAAATGAGGTGGAAACCATATTTACTTGTTTTACAAATTTATTTACAAAATTTAATGAAGTAAATTTGCAGTTACAAGGACCATAATTTCGGCGTTTCTTGTTATAATTAACCTAAGGAGTATAATATTCCTAGTCCCGAATTTTCCTAGTTTCTCAATTTGTCCCACACAATCTGCCAGGAAAAGGAAGTTATAACCTACGTTCACCCTTTAAATGCCCTTTATTCAGATTTTGAAACTAGGTCTGAGAATGCTTTGACTATATATGGTAATACTACAGTAGGCAATTAATTAATATGGTCACATTCAAAGAAAATACAAATGTCGTATTACAAGAGGAACTGATCGAAATTGAAACTATAAGAAGATCTTAAAATAAAATTTAGAAACGGATATCAGCAAATTTAGAAGCTCCAAATTCAACTGTCTCATCAGAAACATTTGTTTGTTGCTCAGTTTCTGTATGTAACAGTTATTTTAAGTATTAATTAAATTTTAATTTAATTAACATGTGTGTCTTAGGTTTTAAACACCATACTTCACTACAGTTAGAAATTTAAATATTTTAAAATAAGTACAGCTCTATACCAGCTGTCAAAAAGACATTTAAGTTGATAAATTTGCAAAAATTTATTATTAAGTAAGTAGGGGGTCTATCCCAAACCGAAAAACATGGCAAGGGGTCTATGAGACAAAAAAGTTTAGGAACCTCTGTCCTAGATTAACCATGGTTCAAAATTACGAGATCGTCACCAATAACTGTCATGTAGCTCAAAAAAGTGCGACGTTAATATACAATATCAATCGAACAATGAAAATTTCGAAAATTAAGCCCCCCCCCCTTTTTTTTTGGAACGACTATACCATATTTCTACCAAGTTCATTATATTCCAATTGTTTTTAATGTCTGTATAGATTAATGCTCGTTTCCTTTTCCGAATATGGGCTAATTTAATAGTTTTGTCTTAGATATACAGTTAAACTCACTTGGGAAAAAAGTAGAGTTTTGATGTATTTGACAAAGGATAATTGAAGGCTTAATTTGTTGAGATTATCATTCACTAAAATTAATATATATTTTTTAATTTTGTACTCACAGATCACCGAATAGAAGTTGGATCCAATGTTATCTTGCAGAACCTTGATACGAATATCATTTAATAAAATAAATTGCATTTTGTTTGTTACATTACATATTGGTATAGTGAGGAAGTAGATAAAAATTTTTATTTTTAATAACTTGATTTTTTTTGTATAACAGATTTTTTTTTTGTATTTTTATATTGTATTGTAATAAATTAAGAATAATTGCTTCCATCTATTTATAATATACAATTTAATGTATGACGCACTTGGATAAAGTATTGCTTCGAACCAGAACTGAACCGTAAACCGAAAAAAACCGTTATTTTGGTCGGAACGAAAAAAATATCCATTTCATTCTATATATCTTCAGTCATTTTGTAACTGTAGCCAACTTATCAATATTTTCCAATTTAACGTCAACCATATAATTATTTTTGTTTTGTTTATGATAGAATTATATTTTTAGTACAAATAAGAATATACATGAAATAAAATTCATTTGAAACAGAACCGAAAATCGTTATTTTTGGCCGAACGAAAAAAAATTACGGTTCGAAGCCCTGGAAGAAAGTTACAGTACACGGTTATTTCATTTTCTTACATATTTTGTAGCCTTTTTGTTCGTATTATCAGAATTTAGTTCCGGTTAATTCGCATTTGATTCGTAAAATGGCTAATCATTTGCGACTAGATCTCAATTATCTTTCCATCGCAAAAAAGTTATTCTTATCGATGTGTAGCGGTATCATCTATATAAGCTAGTAACAGCCTCCGGACCGAAGTGATCATTTTGGTCCAGTGGTATGTTACGTGCATACGGAACTAAAAGTACCGCGTTCTAACTTCCGGATAAGCGTCGCCCTACTGATGCGTTTGTTAGTATACCAAAGAAAATGAAACCATTTTCATCTTGCAAAACCTTGTCAGCGGCGCGGAGCCTTGTGTGCCCGCGCCGTTCATGTTCCCCTTGGGTCAACCCTGAGTACACTCACCATTGCGAACTATTTTATGTTATTCTGGTTTTGGTATATGTATATTGCTATTTCTGAGCTTTTCAGTATATTGGATTCTATTCTGTTTTACACATTGGTATGTACTTGAAAGGTCAAGTCATAACCAATCTGAGACATTCAAATTAAAGCAGCATCGTGTGCATGAAGTGATTAGATTTTGAGACTAATCGTGATTTTTGGGGTTTACTTGTTACATGCAGTTTTGATTTTTTTTCCCTAGTTAATTTTGAGTATTTACGTTTAAATGTTCACAAATGAAAATCTAAACAGCGTACAGAGTAAGAAGCTTGCTGTTAGCGTTTCACACTCGCGATTGAGCTGGCATTCTGAGCAGATGATTTTCCTGTCTTGTAGATGTATGCTCGTGTGGGTTTTATTCTAATTCTCTGCATTTGAATATGTATTCTAATTCTTTAGTAGTTTTTATTCGGGGTTGATGTACAAAAAAAAATTTAATAGAAAAAGGGGGGATAACTTTATTTCGTAATATTCATTAGCGTTTGCTATTCAGAAAGCGTGTTCTGAATATTGAGTTATAAAAATTACTTATTCTCAATGTTTTGAGCACTATTTAATCTTTAAAAATCCTTAAGTACCATATTTTTATTAATATTTTATGTTGATTAAAACATGATTTAATTCAGTTGATATCACTCGATTTTATAGATTTTCATATTTTGATAATCGAAATTTAATTTATTTTTTGCAACGGATGGAGTTATTGATATACATGCTTTAACATTTGGGAAAGCATTAATTATTGTGATAACTGCAATCTTTTCATTTTTAAAACTTCTGGTTTTAAATTTTAATCAATTTTGCGACTTCTAATGTAATTTTTTAACCTTGTTGATTTGTACAGGAAGTTTAAAAGTGTATGATATTTTTTGTTTTTTATCTTGAATGGATTTTATAAAGTCATCATGCCTCTAAAACATTTGATTCCATTGCATGTTAAAGCTGTCTTCATGTAATATTAAATAGGCCTAGATTTGGAATATTTTTTCAGATAAAAAAAAGTACTGACATTAATATTATATTTTGCCTTTTCTATCCTATAAGGAGCAGCATATTTTATCGCACTACTCATTTTTCTTTGATTTGACTCATTTTTTTTTCCGGTGTAAAATTTTTCACTTTTTTTCTCCTATATCATTGTTAAATGAACTAAATGCCCTTTCAATGTTAAAAGAAAAAAATATTTATGTAACATATTTTTGAATTTTAGAAACACTATATATAATTATAAACAAGTGTAAGAATTACAATGTTGCAATGTTCATGAAAATGGAAACACTTTTTTGCCTGGCAATATGCTTCACATTTAGCTTAAAAATTTGATGTAGAAAGCCTTATGAATAGAAAAAAAAAGTATTAAAAATTAATGATTGAACTGGGAGTGATTGAATTTTTTTTTCTTTTCAGAAAGCACATCATGTTCGTCAGAAAATTTTCGTTGTTTAAATGGTAGGTGTATTCCTAAGCGGTGGGTGTGTGATTATCAAAGAGACTGTGAAGGAGGTGAAGATGAACACCAGTCTTGTTGTAAGTTTCCCCTTTTCTGTTTTATTTGACTGTGATATATCTTTCAAAATTAGATTTGTCTTTTTCTTTTGTATCCAAAAAGTCAGCAAACTCTAATTGATAAACAATGTATTATATTTTGTGTATTACATTTGGACTCTTTAATCTTTGAAATATTTGGAAATATAAATTATAATACATATAAATATTAATTATGTGCAGTAAAACTTACAATACTTCTGTGTTAACCCATATCCTTTGGCGAATTATAGTGTCAAAAATATAGCCACTTGGACTAATTATTATTCAAATCAAATAGTTTCTTTCTTCAACTTGTAAAACCTTTCGCTGTTAATCACTCACTTGAGGTTAATGCGCAACTACCAAATTTTTTGCTAGTTTGTAATTTTATCTTTAATGTTTCAAAATATAGCACAAAAAATAAATTTTAACTTTTTATATTATGTCAAGGAATAGGCCATTTCCCTGCGAGCAGCCCAATATAAACCAGCCTTCACAGTAAAGTTGTCTGAAGAAAAATTAAAACCTGTGTTGGGGGGAGGGGCAAGGATGCATAAACTGTCAGGTGAACAAAATTCATTGCCTTTCCACCAAGCACAGATGACAATCTGGAGTGTCTTTCACACTAATTTGGTGTAGGTGTTGCTGAAGAAAGTCATAGTTGGTCAAAGTTCTAAAAACAGCTGAGAACGTGTCTAAGAAGACCCATTGGGACTGGACTATGGAGGAGGATCTCCCTCTAATATCTTTCTCTTGAATTTGGCAATTTCTCCCCCCCCCCATAGATCTGGAGATATTTGAAAAAGACTGTCTGTATAATAACTCACCAGAAGGCTGTGTAAGATTGCAGTCATGATTTGCCAGAGAGTCTACTTTCTCATTGCCTGGGATGCTGCAATGGCTAGAGATCTATTGGAAGACAATAGTCCAATCAGCACTGTTGAGTTCATGAATTTTTTTCTCACCTCCACCACCTCTATTCAGTTGCTATTGAGTAAGGTGTAGAGACTGAAGATCGCAGACTGTGAATCCACAAGAAAAATGACTCTTCTATAGAAAGTAAATAAATTGGTCTGATGGCATATTGCTTGGGGGGGGGGGTCTCACAGCCTCTATCTCTGCATCCAAGTTTATAGCCCCAAGCCTTCTGCTAAAGAGCCTTCAAAAAGGTTTTCACAATAGAAATCTTCCCTAGCTAAAAGTCATCTTGGGCAGAGCCATCAGTATAAAACATGGAGTCGCATGTTCTTTGGGTATAAAGTCATAATAGTTTCAAGAGCATAGGCACAAAGAGCAGCAGGAAGGACATCAGTTTTTTTCTCTGGAAAATTAAGTAATAAATTTAAAGTTGAAAGAGGCTGAGGGTGGAGGAAAATTCTCTAAGGCTAAGAAGTCAGCGAGGAATAAATTTAAACTGCAAATAAAAGAAATGCTTATTTTTATTCCACTTGATTGCGAATAATTTCATTAATGTTGTGTGATTATTTTTGAAAATTATAGATGAGGTTTTTATTTTTAAAATTTAGTTTTTCTTTTAATGTGTTTCTTTAAATATCTAGCTTTATTAAATGTGTTTTTCTTTTTTAGCACCCCCTCAGTGCAATCCTAATCAATTTTCATGTGGCCATTACGTTTTTAATCAATCCTATTGCATACCAAGATACTGGAGGTGTGATAGGGTAGTAGATTGTGTGGATGGTACAGATGAAGGAGAAACGTGCAGTGAGTTTTACCACGTACATTTTCTTAACATTTACTTTGTTTGGAAGTTTTTTTACTTATGTGTTATTTTTCCTTTTATAAATAGATTACAGAAATTGTCTCGCAAGCGATCACAAATGTGGTAGTGGATTATGTATTCCTATTGAAAAGAGATGTGATCACTACTATGATTGCAGGGATGAAAGTGACGAATCTGATGAATTGTGTAAAAGTAGTAAGTTGCTGACTTTTTTTTATTTGCTGCAGGTTACAGATTGACAAATTGTAGTTGTTCTTTAATAAGTGTTTAAAATATTTCATGTATTTCAGTATACATTTTATATATGAATTTGAATCCCTACCATAATGTTTTATAGTTAGCTTTCCTAAATTTTAGGAAAAATTTTGGTTTTGCAGTTGCTTTTTTTTCTTGGTAGTGTATAAATTTTCACAAATTAATAACATACAAAAATATTTGTAGAATTTTAAACTTCAAACAGATTTTAAAGTACAAAGGAAAAGAAATTGTTGTGGCAAGTATTTTTTTCTTTCCAATAATTGTGTTGATTTTAGTGATAATTTTTGAAGTTTATTATTTAAACTGAGCAATTACAACTACACAGTTTATGTATTCATTGAATAGGAATTTTAAAAAGCTGACTATTAAACTTCTAATGTTGGAAAATAATCCAAAAATTATGAGAATCAAAACTTAATTCAGTTCAATTACGTTTTAGAGTTGAGAATGATTAACTGTATTCAAAAATAGAATTCTAGTTTTAATTTCTTTTATCTCATTTTGCTAGGGATTTTTTGAAGTTATCTTGTGGAATTAAAATTTTTTTTCTTTAATTTTAGATACCACTAAGTGTAGATTAAATGAATTTCGTTGTGCAAATGGTGCAAAGTGTATAGATGAAAGTAAAAAATGTGATCATTGGAATGACTGTGGGGATAATTCTGATGAAGCTGACTGTGGTAAGTAGCATAGCATCATTTATGTCTTCATAATTTACTTTAATTGCATGGCTATGATAATATATACATTATAGGTTACATATTAAACTATTATTGTCACTGTTTACTTCTAAAAAAACTGCTATTTTATTCAAATTTAGAAAAATTTTAAACTGTAACATAAATTATTTTTTATAGAATTTCCAGCTTGTAACACCGGTCAGTTTCGATGTACTAATGCCATCTGCATACCTACAAGGTGGAGATGTGATGGCCATGCAGACTGTACAGATCAATCAGATGAAGTCAATTGCAGTATGTTACTCTATTGAATATTTGAATAGAAGCAAATTTTTAATGTCAAAATAGTTAATAGTTGTATAAAATTTTTATTTTTACATTTTTAAAGTTTATTAATTTTTTATTAATTATTTTCAGCATTAATATCATGCCCTGATTCAAGATTTCTCTGTCCATCTGAAAAAAAATGCATTGACAAAAAAAAGTTGTGCAATGGTGTTCGGGATTGTGAAGATGGAGCTGATGAAAAAGATGCTTGTTGTGAGTTATCTTGCCTTTTGTTATAGTTTTTGTGGCAATATATCTTTAATCCAGCCTGGGGCTATTTGTAACTTGATTAAATTTTGAATGCCAAGTCTGAAGTATGTAAATTTCCTGTTGGATCTGTTTTACAATACTCGGCTTTTATTTTTTCCCATGTATATAAGATTGAAGAATATTTCAAAAAATAATTCTTAATCTGTTCTGTTGTCTATTGCAATTTATTTTGAAAGGCATGTCAGGATATTTATTAAATCTTCAATGTACTCGTATATATGCACTTATTGGGGTCAAAATATTACTCTTCAAAATTTTAAAATCAGTAGTAGAACAATGCTGTATTGCTTATAAAAGGAATGTTCAGGTTTGGATAATATAGTTACCATAGTAAGTTTATTTGTGAATTATTTTTGATAATGTACTTATACTTAAGAATTTTTTTTGTTGAATATACTGATACTTAAGAATTTGTTTATTTGTTGAATATACTGATACTTAAGAATTTGTTTAATGTAATTAATTACATTCAACAGCTTTCTAATTGTTATTATTAATGTGCACGTAATTATTTGTTTAAAAATAGTAAATTTGTTTTGCTTTTTTTGGTAATATTGTAATTTTCCCCTTAAACCTATTATTTACTTTATTAGCATCACAGTTATGTGGGTCTTTGAGATGTGAACATGGTTGTCGAGCATCTTTGGAAGGCGGAGAATGTTATTGTGGTCCTGGAATGCAAGTAGATCCAACAAATAGTCAAAAATGTATTGGTATGTAACGTTCTTAATATTAAAATGAATCTTTACTAAATATTATTAAGTTTTTTTTCATTTTATATTTTTTTAATATGCTGGTCTTATATTTTAAAAATCGATGTAATTTTTTTAATCTTTACCTTGCAACTTTTCCCTCTCTTATTTGATAATAATTTTAACATATGTACTTTGTGTAATTGTAATGTTTTTCTTTTTAGATCTAAATGAATGTCTAGAGTGGGGATTTTGTGAACAAGTTTGTTTCAATACTGTAGGAAGTTATATTTGTTCTTGTGTTGCTGATTATACTTTTATACCTCCAAAGCATTGTAGAGCTCGGAACAGTAAGTTAAAAACTTTTTGATATCAAAAATCAATATATTCATATAACTTTTTTTCTCATTTCATGCAAAGTACTGTTGAATGATTGAGAACAAATTGATCAGTGATAGACAGCAGAAATACTTTTCCATTGTAATTTCTCATGCTCTATGTGGCAAACCTATTTTAGTTTGATTTTTTCCTCTAAATGGCAGTTTTGCTAACTTGTTAACTTGAATTTTTTAAAGAAATTTATGAAAGTTTTTAAACGTTAAACAAAAGAAATCAAACCCAAGTCAATTTGTTTTATTGAAAATGTGCAATGCAGCTTAAATAAATGCATTGAAAATACATATTTTTGTCTTTTAGAATTTTCAAAATTTCTACTTGAATTTATTTTGCAATTTATGTATATTTATATTTTAATAATATTGTACTTTTCTTAGGTTCTGCAATGAGACTTATTTTTGCTCACCACAGTGCCATTTATAAAGTGAATTCAGAAGGATCTTTGTTGGAATTAGTTACTAATACTACAGCTGCAAGTGGACTGGATTTTCACTACCAAAAAAATTTGTTGTTTTGGTCAGACACTGTTACAAGAAAAGTATGAATTTTAGTAAATTTGTTTTAATTATTTCAAAATTAGTTAAATAGAATTTTAGTTATTCCAGTAATATATTGAATTTAAAAAAAAAATCATGATTCCAATACAAATTATCAATGTCTAACACATTTAATCCCTTTGTGTAATACATACAATAGTATAAAACTAATATTTGTGATCATTTATGAAAGTACATTGTTTTCACTTAAGCAATTAAAATATTCCTATATTTTCTCACAAGTGAATTTAAATTTTTCATTGTTAATGAGTAACATTTCCAACCAGAAAATTTACTGCAAGTAAAATGTATTGATTTTGAATTGAATATTGTACTTGTCAACTTTAATGCTTTGTGTACAAAATTTCAGCCATTTTCCAACTATTTTCTCCTTTACGGCTCTTATATATTTTATATTCTCAACCGAAAAATAAGGTAACAAAAATGGTAGAACTTGTCACTATTAAGTTTTAAAAAAATTCATGAAATTTGTCCTACCTCCTTCATGTTGTACTCTATTGGTTCCAAACTCATTTGTACACGCGATTTTGTTCTGCAAAACATTTTTATTTCTCTTTCTCTGTGTAACAACTTTTTGGAACTCAACTCATTTTGTTCTTTGCATGTGTTAGTATTTCCTATACTTCATATTGCCAAATGATTTGTTTCCGTGAGTGTTATATGATGTCTTACAAAAGCAAAATAATATCTATCCAAACATATAAAGTATGGTATAAAAATGAAGTAGATTGTGTATTAGCTTGTCTCAAAAAGGAGTGAGCATTTTCTGATGTATGCCATATTGACACACAGTGCCGATTTAAGCTCATATCGGGCCTTGAGCGTAGAAGATCTACAGGCCTCCTTGGCACTGTCGGATCGAAATTTATAACCAGAGAATGTGGCAAGTTCAACTTGTCTGGGCCCCTTGTTATTATGCCTAATATATTGCCCATCGTTTAAAAACTCAAATGATGGTCGCAATAGAGAAATCCTGTAATAGTTCAAAATTGGATTTTTTTCAAGGACAATGTTCAATCAAATCTAATCGAGGCTGAAGTATTGTTAATATCTTTATGTTCTACAATAAATATTCCATTTGACTGTAGAAAATATATACCTAGTCTTATCACTGCCTCAAACTGTATGTATGTGCAGTGACTAAAACATCTGCTTGATTAGTAAGCTAACTTTTAGTCAAAAAGAGCATACTATTTAAATGGATGAAACAAGGTCCTTTTACTACGACATCTGATGGCAGTAGATGATGCAAATTACAAATCAAATTTCATTTGGGTCACTTATATTTTGACCGTACAAAATGTAATTGAGTCGCCTTTTGCAATCTCAAATTTGCTGGTGGATTATTTCATTGGATGAGTTAAAAAACTGTGTGATACTTTGAGCATTTAGTTTCATTTATGGCAGGTAATTCTGCTGTAATGCTAAAGAAGAAATGTTGATACATATTTAAGGAGGGGCAAATAGCTTAGTTATAGGTTGCTTGTGTCATTAAATATATTTTACATTGAAAAAGGTTGCTGCTTCTTTACCTTTTTAAAGTTGGTGTGTTGCTTGTTGATATAATCTATCTATAAAGCTGTCAATGTTTTTGCAATAAAGAAATTGTTGGCTTTATTGAGTAATTTTTTTATATAAATATCATTTTATTTAATTTGATTGTACTTTTTGTATAAGAGTCTTTGCTGCAAAATCATTGCTTTCTTGTATGTTGCTCTATGTATGCTTTTAAATTTTCCCTAATGTGTAAGTTTTTAAGTAAATCAAGTTGTGCTGTACTGAAAAGAGTTTCTTATGAGTACTTTTCTCTACAAAATATCTTTCTTGTTAATTTTTCTGCTCATTATTTTAAAAGTATTAGTATATCATGCTTTGTCTTATAAAATTTAAAATACTTATTATTTATTTTAAGAATTTGCTTGAAATGTCAATCCCACATCTTTTTACGCTTTGTCATTTCCAAAAGTTGACAGATATGGAATATGATTAAATTTGTTTTCATTTGTAGATGAAACATAAGCTAAAAGTAGGAATTTTATAATGTAACAAGTTTGGATTGTTTGTTATGTATTGGAATCTTTTGTTATTTTCTAAAATTTAACATTGAATTGCCTTTTTTAGATTTATTCTATAAAACTTGACAACTGGAGAGATTCTGAGCATATTTCTGATTTCAATGTGTCTTTTCCTTGGAGTCCAACAGCTTTTGCCATCGATTGGATTGGAAACAAAATCTATGTCTGTGATGCAATTGGGCAAAAAATTGATGTAATGGAATTGGATGGTAGTCAGCATACAATACTCATTAGTCGAAATCTGTCATCTCCTTTAGATATTGCATTGGACCCACATCTAGGGTATGTTAAAATCCTTAAAAACTAAATAAAATCATTTATAATATTATAATTAAAAGAAAAATGTGTTGTACTCCTTTCAATCCTTTTAATTTTTTTAAATAATTTTTCATTGTTGTACAAACATTTAAATATTAATATGCATTCACAAGTTTTTGGGTTATTTTGATTTGAGATTTTTTAAAAGTACCTTTTTAATTGGAAATTAAAATTTTTTTAGATCTTTAGTTTGTAAAGAATCATAAATCCTAATTTCTGACATAGTTGGATTTTTATTAACTGTAATTGCTAATTATTGCTCTTTTTCTTCCTTTAGATTGATGTTTTTCAGTGACACTGATAATATTGATCGTGCTAATATGGATGGTACAATCAGGGTAACAATTGTAAATACTTTTATTTATAAGGCATCTGGTCTAACTCTTGATTATGTAGCAAAGAGATTATTTTGGTGTGATTCTCAACTTGATCAAATAGTTGCATGCAATTATGATGGAAGTGGAAGGTAATTATTTTTTTTACTACTTGACTTAATCTGTAATATATTGATAATTAAAATCTAAAAAAAATTATAGCTTATTATGCATGCATTGATTTTTAAATTTCAGTTTTTTAATTAAATTAATTTATTGGAACTAAATTTTGTAAAGAAATTTTTTTTATGGCTTCTTTCTATTTGGATTTTTATTTTTTAGAACCTCTATCATTCGTGGCAGCACTAGAGTTCCATCACCAAATAAACTTACCATGTTTGAAAATAACATTTATTGGACTGATAGTACTCGACAAGGTGTTCTGAAAACTGATTTGTACAACAATTCGCAGACTGTCTTGACAATTTATAGAGATCGCTCATTACTGAAAGAACCAAGAGCTATAAAAACATACCATTATTTGCGACAGCCAGTTGGTAAATAAAATTCCTTAGTTTTTTCTTAGTTTTGCTGTTAAACACAGGAGTGCCAAAGTTATGAGGTGCACAATACTGCTGCAATCTGGATTGTTAAATACCTAAATTTCCATAAATAATTCGTATGAAAAGCTTTTCTCAATGTGATTATGACCACATAGTGGGGATTGGCAGACTCTGAATGTGTGCTAATTAGGCCACAGAGCATTCTTTCGGAAATACATTAAATTAACATTTCTTTATCCATAGTGTCAAGAGTACTCGGAGAATATATAAATTTGATACATTACATCCCACTATGGATAATGTCATATGGTCACGGTAGCCTAGTGGTCAAGGTAACAAACTCATGTCTGGCGTGTTGCGAGTTCGAGCCTTATATCGCTGAAGACCTGCCATGCAGAGGGGCTGATGCACATTAAATATGTTGAGGCTCAAACATCCTCCCATTGGTGAGGTGTAGAAGTTAGAAGAAGGGGCACCACAGCTTGGGTGTTGTCCTCTTTGACCATGATGCAAAATTACAAGGTCTCTTGCCAAAGGCCTTAAGAGTAGCTGAATAGTGCGACGTTAATATTAACTCACTCGCTGATGGTTAATGTAGTTGACTTGGTTTATTTGATGACCCAGACCACAATAACGTTAAGCGGAACCAATTATTGACTGGAAATGTTGAAATTTATCTGCTTCAAGAACACTTGCAGCCCTTCATGAACTTTATGTACCCAGACATTGTTAGTTTTCCAGGATGACAGTATGTCATATCCCTGGGAGAAAACCATTTGTAATTGGTTTGAGGGACAGCTTGGACAATTCCAGTAAATGGTGGCCCACTTAGATTCCTTGACGTGAATGCTGTTGATAATATACGATTCATGTTCAAAAGGTTAATTCATACACAAAATACTGATCTGTCAACATTTCCACTATTATAAACAGCTGTAGAGGCAGTATGACTGAATATTTCCTCCTAGGACTATAAGAAGCTTGTTGAGTAAATACCATGTTGAGTTGCTGCACTTTGGCCAACAAATAAGTCTTGCTTAATAATTGGAGGTTATCCCATGACTTTTGACACTTTTAGTGTTTTGCAATATGATTTACCTGATAAAAAATATTTTGCTGCTGTAAATTATTTTACAATCTTAAAAAGTGTTTGCATTAAAAACTAGTCAATATTCAGAAGTATTCCTTTGAATCGATGGTTACAATATTTGGAATTCATGAATGATACAATTTAAATTTCAAATAAGTTATCTGAATTCCAGTTTAATTAGTATTTAGTATCTCTGAAGATAAGTCCAAAAATACAAACTTGTTTTAGTTTAAAATTTGAAATTCTCTATAAAGCTAAGTGTCTAAACATTGATTATTTAAATGATCACACTAAAATTTTATTTAGACAATTATATATAATATAATTACAAATTATATATACAACAGAGTTAGAGCACCTATAGAGCATTAGTAGCAAATAATTATAATTTGCATGCAATAGTGTTATCAAAAGCTTTATTTTCAGACACAATTTCAGAATTCATCAATTTTTTAAAAAAAATTATTTTGTCTTGATTTTTTTCCTTTCTCTTACAGTTGTGAATCCCTGTTATTTCAGCAATGGTGGATGTCAACATATGTGCCTTTTAACTAGGTCTGCAGATAGTTTTAGTCTCGGTTATCGATGTGTTTGCAATATTGGTTATGAAATAGCCCAAAATGAAAAAACTTGTAAAAGTATGTTTTACTCTTTTTCTTTTAATTGAACACTGATATCAGATGGTTTTTAAATTAAAGAAAATGCAATCAGTTTTGAATCTAAAAACATGATATATTTTTTAAAAACAATTATGGACTTCTCTTAATAGCTTACATTTAAAATAGAAGATAATTTAATAAGTACTTTTTTAAGACAATATTAATTTTTAATTATTTTAACACATCAATGGAAATTAGTATTAACTTTTGTAGAGTTAGTATAATGAATAATATTTATCGAGATAAATACTTTAGAAATGCATTTTTCTTGTTAGCTATGGCCATTATAATAGTAATGAGCTGAAATGAATTTAAAAATTTAGCATGAAAAAACGAGTCATTTTAATTAAAAAATAAAAAAACTTTAATTGCAGAATTTTTTGTTTTTCGAAATTTATTTAGATTCTTCTCTAATTATGTTTCAGAGGTTGAAGAATTTCTACTGTATGCTCAGCAAAAGTTTGTGCGTGGAGTTGTGTTAAATCCTGTTTCTAGTGGATTTTCTGATGCCATGATTCCTATAGTCAGTAAAAGTGCCAGATTTGTTGGTCTTGATTTTGATGCTCAGCAAGGCTATATATACTACTCTGATGTCATTTTGGATGTTATTTATCGCATTAAAGTAGATGGAACTGGTAAATTGATATATTTAAATATATGATCATTATTTTCCCATTTTTATAAATATTCTTTTTATGTCTATTGAACAATTTAATAACTTTAATAAGATTACTAATAGTAAACTTTTTTTTATAATATAAATAAAACTGTAGATAATTAGATTGAAATAATTTTTAGTTGCCACATTTTAAAAGACTAATCATTTTGTGAAGTTAATGTGGAAGAGAACTTAAATTTGAGAAATGTAATCCTCTTGCTGAAACTTCAATATAGTTTGTAATCATGTGTAAAGAGAATACTTATGTCATGTGAAATTTTTCTTTTATTAATAAAATAAATATATGTATGATAATCTTTTGTTTTTTTGTGTGTGCAGGTCAGACCAATGTCTTAGCATCTCAGAATGAAGGAGTTGAAGGTTTGGCTCTAGATTGGGTGTCAAATAATTTGTACTATATTGATAGTCGAAAAGGAACCTTAAATGTGATAAATACTATAAACTTTCAGTATCGAAGAACTTTATTAAGGAATTTGAAAAGACCTCGAGCTATTGTAGTGCATCCTAATAAAGGGTAAAAACTATTTTTTTTTTTTAAAAGGCGGTTTAAAAGTGCTTTGGTTATTCTTTGTTTATGTATACATTTAAGAATATCGTTTTGCTCAGAGTGGAGTAAATGAAACAAATGTCTTTATTTTACTATCATATTCAATAAAAATTTTTTAAATATTTTAAAATTTGAAGGTAATTTAGAATTTTGATTTCTATTTTTATGCAATCTAAGTTTCATTTCTTGGATAGGTTATATAAAATTCAATATGGGAGAAGTTTAAGAATTTATTCTACATAAGAAATATTTTTTTCATAAAATTGCTGTAATTATAGGTATGTATTTTACTCTGAATGGGATCGACCAGCTAACATCAGCAGAGCCTTCCTTGATGGATCTCATTTAATGGTGTTCAGAGGTGTGCTTCTTGGATGGCCTAATGGCTTGGCTATAGATTATCAAAAAGATCGATTATATTGGTGTGATGCTCTTTTAGATCATATTCAGCATGCAGATCTAGATGGAAATGATGTGCAAACTATAAGCTCTCCTCGAATTAAGCATCCCTTCTCTTTGGTTATTCATCATGGTGAGTTATAATTTAAATATAAAGTGTTGAGACTTGAAATATTTTATGTGGCTGCAATCAACCATTTATAATGGTCAATTTAATATACTTTTCACTTTATAGTATTTTCCAATAGAAGATTTTAATTTGGATTATTTTGCTGGGAGAAAACCTTTTTAAATTACAAACTTACATTATGCACAAGATATTTATGTGTTAATATAATGTGAAATATTAAATTTTTTAATTTTCTTTATCAAAACAAATGTGTTTATTTTTAGTTTAACTTTTACACAGATCTATACAACTTTGCTTTTAAAAATAATTGGATAGTAAAATGAAAAATATCATTTCAAAACTGAAGTGGTATTAAAAAATTTCATGATTGTAACATGTAGGAATATTTTAAATATACTTTTCGATTGTCTGCAATACATTTTAAATTTGTAATCAAAACTTTTTCTTTTTCTCTTCAAGACTATCTCTATGTAACTGATTGGAGACTTGATGCTATCTTGCGGATGGATAAGGAAAGTGGTGCTGGTGAAGAAATAGTTGCCAGTGTTGAAGAAGGAAGTCGATTGTATGGTATCAAAGTTTTCAGTCGTGAAAATCAAAGAATTGATAGTATGTACAAAATTTTATTAAATTCTCCTGCATTATTTACCTCAAAATTTTAAAATTCTTTTCAAAAAGACTTTTGTTTTCAACAGATCGCCATCCTTGCTGGAATAACAATGGCAACTGTCAAAAGTTTTGCTTCCCAATTCCAACTAACAACAGCAATGGACCTGGTCTCAAAGCTAGATGTGGATGTCCTTATGGTGAGAGATTGGCTAGTGATAACCGATCCTGTCAACCAGATCCTGATGCAGAACCTCCTGTTCAAGCTTGCCCTAACTCATGGGATTTCACTTGTGACAATCAGCGTTGTATACCTAAAACATGGGTTTGTGATGGGGATGATGATTGCCTGGATAATTCTGATGAAATGCAAAACTGTTCTAGTAAGGCAACTTTTGAAATTCCATATAAAAATTTTAAATATAAATTTTGTGATTTTAAATATTGTGGAGCTCCACTTAATTTAAAATGTTTGTTATATCTGTTTGGATTTTTCTTTTGATGATGAGTGTAAATTAATTTTAATGCATGAAGAGAGATATGGACATTGATTTTATTCCCTATAGAAAGTACCTGTGGCCCTCGGGAATTTTCATGTACTGGTGGCCGTTGCATCCCTCAGTCTTTTAGGTGTGATTCTGATAATGATTGTGGTGATTATTCTGATGAAATGGGATGTGGTAAGTAATGTTTTGATGGAATTTTTATGTAATAGATAATAATATAGATAACATATATATAGATATTTTCTGTATACCTGTTTTAAAAAAGTTCTCATAAATAATTGGTTTTTTCATTTATCAACTTTGGACCAATGCATTTATCAAATTTTCTAATTATTTTTCTGCTATAACTTGTGTTCTTCAAACAATACTTTTTTATATTTTTGTAGTCAATGTTACCTGTGAAGCTACAGAATTTCCATGTGAAAATGGAAGGTGCATTCCAAAGTCATGGAAATGTGATTCAGAAAATGATTGTGGTGATGGCTCAGATGAAGGAGACTTTTGTAGTAAGTTATTTTTATGTATGTTTTTATTCTTTTAATGCATTTCTTTAGCTAAAGGGACATTTACTAAAAAAAGAAGTGCATCAAATGTTAGTTTGATTTAATTTGTAATTTATTATTTAAACTTGTATATTTATTTTGCTTAACTTTAAATTTCAAAATAAGAAATTATTTTAAATCT
This sequence comes from Trichonephila clavata, assembly GCA_019973975.1. Taxonomy (NCBI): domain Eukaryota; kingdom Metazoa; phylum Arthropoda; class Arachnida; order Araneae; family Nephilidae; genus Trichonephila; species Trichonephila clavata. Next base: position 167,448 of record BMAO01015464.1, on the reverse strand, counting down.
CTGAATTTGATCTTTATTTGGTACAAAAAAAGTAACAACTTCGATGAAATTTGAAAAATATTATGCAGCATTTTTTTTAGAAAAATCGTTTTAATATATTATTACTATCTTATATAATATGAACAATGATTTCCCCCAAATTTTTGTTTTAGTTTTTTTAATGTATTTAAAATATTAAATTTTTATCATATTCTATAATATATTAAAATAGGATCTAGTTTTCATTTTAGTTATGTAATTTTTCTTTTCTGTTAAATTATCATTTTATCTACACCTTGAAATTTGAGTTTTTAACTATCTTAATTTTCCTTTCTGTATATTATTAGTTTCAGATCTGAACAAAATTAATTTGTTCAAAGTATAATGAAATATTTTTCCTTACTTAGCTGAAAAAACATGTGCATATTACCAGTTTACTTGCCCTGGATCTGGTCATTGTATACCTCAAAGTTGGGTATGTGACGGTGATAATGATTGTTTTGATCAAGCTGATGAACAAAGCTGCCCACCAATATCATGCACATCTTCACAATTTCAATGTGCCAATCAAAAACAATGTATACATGAAAGTTATCATTGTGATGGAGTGTCAGATTGTCAAGATGCTTCTGATGAATTAAATTGCCGTAAGTTTAATGAATTTATGCTATTTTTCATATTTATATTGTTAAAATATTGGAGAATTAAAACTGATCATTCAAAACTGAATGTATAATCTGTAAATAAGTGTTTGAGAGCTATATAATGTACCAGTGTGTTTATCCAGATGTTTCATTCTTTTAAAAAAACCTTGTAATTTAATAAATTAGTTTTATCCTTCTTATCCAGACAAATATTAATTTTGACATTTTTCCTATTTTAGCATCAAGAGCTCCAGATCAGTGTGATTCTGATAAAACCTTCCAGTGTCGAACATCTCGTATTTGCATTCCTAAATCTTGGTATTGTGATGGTAATGCTGATTGTGAGGATGGTAGTGATGAACCCAGTTCTTGTGGTTAGTATCTAATTTTATGTACAATTTAAAAAAGTTCATACCATTGTTAAGTGTTTAATGTGTTCTAAAAACAAAACTGTAAAAACTTGTTTTCTTTTTGCGCTAATTCAGATATGTTCATTAAAATTTTAATTCGTGTTATTGCAAAAAACATATTGATATATTCTGTTTTTTATCCCTGTATGTTTTGTATACATTTTTTTGTTATGGTTGAGGAAAAAATTCTTTAATTTAAATAGAAAGCATATATATCTTTAAAACTTTCAAATTGGAGTAATGTTTTCTGAAATGTAAAAATAAACTATTATAAATAAAGAGGAAAAGATTAATAGAAACTCATTTTAATTTAAAATTCAAGGTCTTATTGCTCTCTGGGTAATTTTAAACAGATTATATAAGATATTCTTCAAAAGGGCACAACAGCCCCTTACAGTTCTTGGCTGCCTCAACCATGCACTCCTTCCAGTGTCCTCTATTTATATAGACTCCTCTCCAGTTTTTAATTTTCAAAGTATTTAAGACTTTCTCTCAATGTCATCCAACCATCTGGTTTGTGGTCTTCCTTTTCCTCGGGTTTTTTAAGTGTCAAGCTCCTATGGAATTATATCTTCAGAGCTTCACCAAATGTGGCTGTGCCGTTTTAATCTATTACTATGGATGATGTGTTATTCTTGGTTGGTAATAAAGCCTCTACAGTTCAAAGTTATATCTGGGTTTTCACTGTCCTCCATCTTGTACTGGGCTAAAGATAGCTCTGAGATATTTTTATCTCAATCATGTCCAGAGAGCATGTTCTCTTTGTTTAAGGTCCATGTTTCACTTGCATAAAGCTAGACAGGTAATATTAGTGTTTTGTAGGTTCTTAATTTAGTTTTGCTGTTAATTAAATTAGATCTTAATTGTCTTCTCAGCCCGTAGAAGTAAGTATTAGCCATTTTGATTCTGTTAACTTCTGCTCTTAGTTTTATTTTTATCATTAATTATTGTGCCAAAGTATTTAAATTCACCAAAGTTTTCGAAAGTGTAACCAATTATTAGGATGTAGTAATTAAAATGTTGATTGATTTTTTTATGCAGGCGAAATAGAATGTCCACCAAATCATTTCAAGTGCAATAATACTCGCTGTGTTTTTAAATCATGGATTTGTGATGGTGCTGATGATTGTGGAGATGGTTCTGATGAAGATCATAGACATGCTTGTGGTGAGAAAAAATGAGTGAATACTTGAATATAAATGTATTTTTAATCTATGGAACACACATTTACTTATGTCTATTTTTCATCCATAGGACCTGCTTTGGAAGGATGTCAAAGCAATGAGTGGCCCTGTCCAGATGTCACTGGCCGATGCATTCCCTTGACCAAAGTATGTGATGAAAAATCAGACTGCCCTGGAAGCACAGATGAAGGACCTGGTTGTAGTAAGTAATATATGATCTGCATAATATTTAATTTAAAATGTTTGATGAATACAAATTAACTGTATAGTGAGCCATAAAATTTTGATTCATGAAGAGATGACCAAAATTAAATAACTTTTTTTAATTTGTTACTTTTTTATTTTGTTTAGCCCTGGAAACTTGTTCTACAAAAAATATGGGCTGTACTCATAATTGTTCACAAACTCCATCTGGTCCTATTTGTATTTGTCCTCATGGCAAGGTCTTAAATGATACCAAGACCTGTATTGGTAAGATTCTTTGATATTTTAGAAGTTTTATGTTAAGTAAAAGTAATACTTCTTTAAATGCTTCCATTTTTAAAGTTTTATATTAAAATTTTTACTTTTGTACTGATGATTTACCAGATATTGTTTGATGCATAAATTATCTTGTATTTTATTACTTTTAAATCTGTGGTTTGTAGGCTAATTGTTTAATTATTTCAAGAAATATGTATTCTCTAATAAATATTCATGTAATTGATCAGTTTATGAAAAAGGTCACAGTCTTGCCCCAAGAAAATGTTGTTATAGTTTTCTTGGTTTCCCAAACTGTGAATATCAATGTTGAATTGTCATTTTGTGAATTATTTTCACATTTAACTTTTCAACTACAGTAATGAAACCCTGTGGTTGAGCAGTAACATATCGTGCTTCCATGCCACAGGTCCGGGTTCAAACCCCGGGCTGGGTAAGGTCGACTCACCCTTTCAGTGGGTTGATAAATGAGTACCAAGCTTGCTTGGTACTAAACACTGGGGGTTTTGCATCAGACTGACCTGACCGGAACATCTGCACATGCACTTCAGTGTGTAAGGTCACAAAAACTGAGATAGGCATTGAAGACCTGGTCCCTCATGGGCTGTTGTGCCACTGAGTTGAGTTTTATAAAAACCTATATAGTATTTTCTAAGTATGTTTACAAAATCTTATACATTGTTTATGCTTCTGGTTATTGGGTCTAGTCAAAGGCACGATTGCAGTTACTGTTTCAACTTCAGCATTTATATTTCATGTTTTGCAGATTAAATGTTTTGTCTTCTATATGTTTAAATTCTTTTCCCTTGTAAAATAGCATATTGCACAATTTTTAGTTAATCGATACTGTTAACACTTAAAAAGAATATTGTAAATATATATGTCAGTATGAATTTAAAGATACTTTTTTATATCTTACTTGAATGTTATGTAATTTGTGATGAATATGTGCCTATAGATTTTGACGAGTGTGCAATACCTGGAGCTTGCAGTCAACAATGTATTAATACTAAAGGTTCTTTCAAATGCCAGTGTCAAGAAGGATATACATTAACTAGTGATCGCCATACATGCAAAGCCTTAAGTATGTTTGTCTTCAAATTATTGTTTATTTGTTTAATAAACAAATTCTATAAATTTGAGAATTTTTTTTTATGTATTTATGGAATAAAATGTTATGTGAATTTCTAACATGTATAAAATTTTATGCAATTGCATTTTAACTTTAATAAAGTCCATTTTTTAAATATCTAAATGAAAAAATTAAATCAATTTGTATAGTTTATTTTTCTGTACTTTATTTTATGAAGTTTGAAATACATTACAGTATTTTGTCTAATTTCTTAAATTTTAAAGTTACATAATCAAAATTTCAACCATTATATTTCATATTGCACACACATTTTATAGATTGGACAAGTGCGTATTTGGTCATTTCCAATCGTCGGTCCATATTGGTAGCCAATTTGAACACAACCACCTTGGAAAGAGTTCCAGTTAGAGTTGAAAATGTTGTAGCAACAGCTTCTGAAATGGCAACAGGTACCATTTATTGGTCAGACATGGTTCTCAAAAAAATATTCAGATTAACCAAAGGGGGAGAACCAGAAATCGTAAGTAATATTAAGAACATTTAACATACTTTTTATTTTTGCAGATTTAATTTAATTTGTCTTAATGAGTAAAGTTATTGAAGTTTGATAAATGTGTAAATGCCACACAAATGTTTTTTATAATATTTTTGTAAGTAAAAGAAATTTTACTCAGTTTTTTAATTATAAGTATCTGTATTATAAAATTTCTTCCAAATAAAACTTGTACAAAACGAACTTCTAGATATCAAAGATTTAGAATAAAATAAACTTCCAAAACAAATCATGCTGAAAATTATTTTAAGTATTAATTTATTTAATGTGTGCATGTAGTATCTTTGCTGCTTTCACATGAAACAAATTTAAAGTTAAATACATGATTTTGATACTTAATTGTTGGTGAATGTGATTTTTTGATATGTTATTAAAAATTGCTTTACTGGTATTTTTCGTTTAAATTTCTAAAAATATTTTGATAATTCTGAATTTTTCTTTTCAAATAAAGATTGTTGGAAGTGGACTAGATTTAGTTGAAGGCCTTGCTGTGGATTGGATCGGCAAAAATTTATACTGGGTTGATTCTAGACTCAAAACTGTTGATGTTTCTACTTTAAATGGTGAACATCACATGGTTTTGTTAAATGAAAATATTAGCCAACCCAGGGGTCTGTCACTTGATCCAAGTGAAGGGTAAGTAAGCTTGTTATATTTGTTTAAACCAGTAAAATTAGTTAAAATCAGTATTAAAGATACGCTTACACTTTAATCAGTGTTAAGTGATCAGAGAGAAAATTGTTATAGTTAGGAAATTATATAGAATTGACACCATTACTAGAATTTTTAAAACTTGCAACTAAATACATTTTCTAAAAATGAATGCATTCATTATGTTTCATTAATGATGTGTTCTCTTAAATTAAATTAAAATATTTACAAATTTTTATTTTCTTGAAAAAGATCATTATATATTGACAAGAAATATGTTGTTGGGAATCCAAATTTTTAATTTGTTTCTCTTAACTTTTCATAAAGCTTTTTGTTCATCTATTACATTATTTAATGTTTCTTTTCTATTATTTATAATGCTATTAGTTTGTATATTAATTAACATCTTAGATGGTATTTAATTATAATGTTCTCTATGCTGAAATTCAATTCTATATATATTTATATGGAGTAAGTTTTTTAAAACTTTTTCAAATTTAATCTTACTAAATTTAATGTTATTTAATCTAATGAAAGCTCATAAGAGTAATCCATTATAAACCAGTTTGTTGTAATCTTACATAAGGAAACATAATTTAAATCAATTTTGTTTTACTTAGAGCTCGCATCATGTTTTGGACTGATTGGGGTGAGAATCCGAGAATAGAGAGCTGTGGTATGGATGGTACTCTAAGACGTGTTATAGTTCATACAAAGATATTTTGGCCAAATGGACTTACAATAGATATACCTAACAAGCGTGTTTACTTTGCTGATAGCAAACTGGACTATATAGATTTTTGCAATTATGATGGATCTGGCCGTCATCAAGTTTTAGCTAAAAATCATGTAAGCATTTTTTTTTAAATTTGGAATAAATTTGTTACAAATAGAGGGATATAGGTAAATGTAAATATTTTTTTTCTTCTAGTACTTACTTCATCCTCATTCTCTTACCGTTTTTGAAGACGTATTATATTGGACAGACAGGCAGTTGAATAGAGTTTTATCGTGCCATAAATTCAAAGGAATCAATCAAACTGTTGTGTCTCATCTAGTCAGTCAACCACTTGGCATTCATGTTAGTCATCCTATCCTTCAACCACTTTGTGAGTACACATATATCACTAAAGCAAGTTTATGAGTGTTGTATTTTTATCATGTTAGTTTATTCAAAAACTTAATGTATTAAATCAGTTAAAATTTATTTTAAACTCAATTATTTTTATTTCTTAAAATTCTCTATTCATCCTTTTGTTTCTGATTTTTTTTAAAAAACAGATATTTTTAATGAAGTTTTAAGGAAAAGTGGTTTTATACAGTATACCTATAATTTTTTTTTTTTGGTACTGTAAAAAGTAAATTAATCATGAATTAATTTAAATACAAATTTAATTCAAATTCAATTTTTTACAGAAATTATTCCAAAACAATTTATTTAGTCAATTTGTTTAAGTTAAAAGCTAAATTTCAATTTAAAAAAGAACAGTATAGTTATGTATTTGATATAAAATTGATGTTTTTTGAAAAATTACATTTTGAAAGGAAATAAACTTTGAAAATACTGTTGTATTTGTCTTGTTTGTATATTGCAAGTCATCTTTTCTTTAATCAATTATTTTAGCGGTAAATCCATGTGCTAATGCAACTTGCAGTCATCTGTGCCTTTTGTCTCCTTCACATTCTTCTGGGTATACATGTAAATGCCCTCCAGGATTTGCTAGAGACACTAAAACAGCTGAAGGCAACTGCATACCAGGTGAATATATTGTTTTAACATTTTGTTGATTCTTGTCGATAATAGAATGTTCAATTAGAACTTTTAATGATCTTGTCAAATCTCACTTAAAATATTTATTGATTTACTAAATTTTGAAAACTTTATTCGGTTTTTGTGTGTAAAATTTTTTAAAAACTGCATTTCACATTACTGTAATGTTTCAACTTAGTTTTCTTTGTAATATCGTATTTATCAATATTATTATTAATAATTAAATATTTAATAAAATGCAGTTATAATTTTTAAAAATATTATAGCACTGGAAAGATTTTTTCTGATTTGGCTGGAACATAAATTTATATTTGTTAATGAATTTCAAGATTGACATGTGTTTGATCAGAAGTATAAGCTGTAATGAATGCAATTCTTAGATAAAATTGAATGTGATGCTTTTAAAAATTTGCATATTCTATTCTAATATGCATCAATGTAAATATAAATGGTTATTAAATTGGTAAAGAGAAAATTTGCAATCTTATGAGAAGGAATTTATTGTTATGACTGAATAAATAAGGTTCAATGTGTGTGTTAGGTTATTTCTAGATATGTGATTTGTTCTTGAGTATGAAAGAATCTTTCTTGATCATATCATTGTAGAAAATAGCGTCTATTTATTCTATAATATATTTAACTTTTTAGTGGATATTCCTTATTTGATGGTCATGAGATCAACACAGTTAATTGCCATGGGTTTGAACCCCAACGAGAAGACTACAAGTTATTTTACTCCTGTTATTGGTATAGAAAATGGTTATGACTTTGATTATGACAAGAAAGATGGATTTATTTATTATATACAACTGGAGGAAGAAGATAAAGAAAATGTAAGCTTGTTTTATTTGTTCACATAAAATTGAATTTGCTTTTTGAATTACAACACATTTGGAATGTACATGATGCAAGTAATTACTTTTAAATGTAATAAAACATTGTCATTTATTAAATGCATTCACTAATAACTATATTGCTCCTAGTTCATACAAATGTCAGTAAAATATCTGTAGTTTTTGTTATTAATCTTCATAATAGTGTAATAACTAGACCTAAATTTATTAATCATGTTCTGTAAGTCGTGAAGCTAACTATCTCAATGTTAAAGGTTTTAAGAAATACTAGTGTTTATGATAAAAAAAGGAACCACATTGGGAATGTGTGACATGTATCATACAGTTTGAATTCTCCCATAAGTATTCCATTTCATATGTTTACTTCTAAATCAAAACCACTTGAGACTATCTCAAATGTTTTAACTGCAAAAACATTCCAAGATAGTACAAAGTGGCATGAATGCTGTGACAGAATTACCTATAATAAATTTTATTTATGCTGAGATTAAATTTCAAAAGCTGTAGGCTCATGGGAGGGCAATGGTAGCATTGAACAAATCTTGCTATATTTTTGTTATTTCATACTCGAAAGGGGGACAAAAACAGAACATGTATTTGTAAATTTAGTCATAAGGTAACTGTTGTATCTGAGACTAAGATTTAACATGCATTGGATTTTTAAGTCTAATTTGTATATTATCTTTTCCTAAAGCTGTTTCAAGTTACAAAGCCCTTCTGTTGTAAATTCTTATTTGAATACCAAAAAATGATCTGCATTATTAAACTGAAATCTTATACATATTTTTGTATATCTCTTACTAAATATAACTGCAGATTAATTAACAAAATCATCAAAAATAAGTTTCAAATTTTTTTCAGTTTTATTTTTAAAATAACCAAATTATATTCATGTATCATAACCTATTACTTGTATAATGGTGCTTTTAATTATTGATATCGATCATGATTTTCTCCCCAAATGTTTCCAATAATGATTTCATGCATGTTTTAAAATTAAGTGATCAAATTGACTACATTCTTATAATAAAATTATTTCTAGCTTTTTAATCTTGCAAATAATGAATATCTCCTAAATTTTGTGGTAAGACCTTAAAATTACCTGTAACAAATACTGATATTATGATTTAAAACTGTTTTTAGGGAACAATTTACAAAGTCTCTTTATCTGGTGGAAATCAAACAAAATTTTTGGCGGATGCTTTTGTTGGAGCTCCATACATTTTGGCTTTTGATTGGATTGGACGTAATCTTTTTGTTGGAAATAGGAAAGCTTCTAATTTTGAAGTTGTTAAAGTAAGTAAAATTGTCATGCTTGTTATTATTTTTTTTAAGACTTTAAGAGCACACTTTTGTTTTGTATGGATTTTTCAGAGTATTCTAAAATATAATTGCTTAAAAATGATAAAAATGTTTTTTTCTTAGGTGGATGGTGAACAAGACTTTAGAAGAGTGATCTTAAGTAATGATGGCACAGAGTATGGAGTTGCTAGACCAAAGGCTATGGCTTTGGATCCTGAAGCTGGGTGTGTATATTTTGTCATTTATATAATTTCACTTATATATTTTTGGTATTCTTTACAAAACTAAAACTAATTTTTCGTTAAATGTCTGGATGTATTAATTTGATAACTTGCTTCAACAAATAAATGACATCTACATTTAAAATATTTCTCTTAAAAAATCTCATACAGTAAAAAAATGTTTTCTATTTTCAAGATATCTAAAAATATTGCTGCATTGGAAATAAAATGTTCGATCGTTAAAGATTTATATTAAATTATCTTGCAATTAAAATTCTTATTTTAGAATGCTTTATTGGCTTGATGAAGGAGGCTTTGGTGTGAATGCCAAAATAGGAGCTGTTCAGATGGATGGAAACAATTCACATATTCTCTTGAAAGAGGGAGTCAATTATGTGGAATCTCTCACAATCGATTTATTTAATAAGCGATTATATTGGAGTCAAAGATCAGATGCTATGGTATTTATACTGATTTTTTTTATCGTTGTATTTGTACAATGTCATAATTTTTGTACATTATATATGTATTATTATAACAAATTACAATTTATGTACAAAATTGATAGAGTAGCTTCATATAATTTAATAAAATTTTTAAGTTGTATAGCCTAATACCTGATATTTTATTTCATTGTGATAGATTTACAGTATATCAACTGAAGGAAAAGACAAGAAAACTATAGTATCTACTGGCATTTCAAAACCTCAAGGTCTTACTGTATACAACAACAAACTTTATTACCTGGATCCTATATTTGAAGTTGTTCAACGAGTAGATTTACCCGATGGTAGTAATCCTGTCACATTGGAAAGTAATGCATTAGGTCTGATTACGATGAAAGTTTATAGTAAAAAACCTTGTAAGTATTGGTTTTTGTGACTAGATTTTTCTTTTATTGAAATGTGTATCCACAAGAAGAGTTTATTTGAGTAGTACTAACACTTTTCTATCACTTCACGTTTGCCAATTTTTTTTTATCGAATTGATTGTAAATTTTCAACAATAGTTGAAAGTTTATATCTTAGTTTATATATTTTCTAAATGGCAAGCTAAAGACATTCTAATTATGTTGCTAAGATATAGCTATTGAGCTAAAAAATTCTCTATTCAATTTCGGAGTTATATAAAAATTAAGTTTTTCTAAATGATATAATAAATTTTGAAACTTTTAATTAGCTGTGTAAATTATCGAACAAAGTAAAATCTTGTGAAATACTGGATATTTATCTGAATTTCCTGCTTTTCGCAGCTTTTTTTAAACATAATTTTTATTTTAACTTATTTAAAGTTTATACTTTCTTTACTACTGGGCAATGGAAGGATTTATTAGTCATTCAATATCCAATGTTAGGAGATTAGAGACAGACAGGGCTGTGCATTTCATTCATATCCAATGACATCTTGTAGATAACCTTGCTATTTCTACTAATTGTTTGAGAAAAGAAATGTAATGTTATAATTTTAAATTATATTTATGGAATGTGGGGACAAAAGGCTGTATAACAAAATTGGTTTAGTATATGAAGCAGCTTGATGTAGTTTTAAATCAAATATTTAATATTAATAGCTTGTATTAATGTTTCCCAACAATTTTTTTAATATCATACAGATTATTTAAAAATTTAATGCTTCTGTAATATGGAAATTTATTAAAATCTTGCTTTTAGATTCTATTTTTTATGAATTGGAGAAAAAAATCCACTAAGTCTGTGTTATTTTCTTCCTATTATTTAGCTCCAGAAAATCATCAATGTATTAAAAATAATGGAGGCTGCCAACAACTGTGTATTCCTCTTGCCAATAACAAGCGACGATGTATGTGCGGTACTGGATATCAATCAGATGGAGAAACGGGTTGTAAAGCATATCAATCTTTTGCTATTGTTTCTGAACTAGAAAAGGCTAGAGGATTCAGTTTGGAAGATCACAGTGAAGCTATGAGCCCTATTTCTGGCTCTGGTAAGTATACTTTTTAAATGTGAATTGATTTGTTATGAAGAATTAAATTTTGTTTTTTGAGTGTGAAATATTTGCTCAGATTTTTTTTAGAAAAATACATTTGATTAGGGGCTATGTTTTTGTTAGTATAACTTAACTTTTATTTTTATAGGTCATAATATACTTCATTTGGATATACATTATGCTCAAAACTTCATTTACTGGGTTGAATTCAATCAAGGAGAGAAAAATGGAATATACCGTATCAAACCAGATGGTACAGAACTGAAACATATAATATCAGATGGAATAGGTAGCAATGGTATTAGAGGATTAGCTGTTGATTGGATTGCTGGTATGTTATTCATACTTATAGATTTACGAGATTGTAATGAGTAATTTAAGTTCAAAAATTGTAGATAGTATAAAATTGTTAATATATATGCAAAAATAATTTCTGTGAATTTCTATTTTCTTAAAAAGTTGCGTTAATATGTCCTTGTAATTCTGTAAGTAATTCTAATATATGCCACCAGGCAATTGAAGAATTCTTTGGTATTCATTCTTTATGCTTTTTATTTCTTAATGTAATTGCTTATCATTATATATATTTTTATTTTGCATCAAATAATTAAAATGTTAAATCTATTTTTTCCTTTAGGTAATTTATATTTTACCAATGTATTCCCTCATGAAACATTCATTGAAGTATCTTGGCTTGATGGTTCAAAACGTATGGTTCTCTTAAAAACAACGAGAGATTCTCCCAGAGAAGTTGCTGTAAATCCAATCAAACGATACTTATACTGGATTGATTATGGACAATATCCTAAAATTGAAAAGGCTTTCTTGGATGGAACTAATCGTGTTCCTATTGTTGTGACACAAATCAGCAGTCCTAGAGATCTAACAATTGATATTGAAACTCATGCTGTGTACTGGGTTGACTCTAAAGAAGATGCCATACAAGTAAGTAACTTGTGTTGGTTGATTTCTAGTAAAGGTAAAATTATCATTCTTTGTATAATTGTGTTTGATCTATAAATCAAAAGAAAGCTGCTGGTAGTAATTTGTTTATTCTACTAACAATATGGCACAGATAAGATATAATTATAAGTTTCTATTAAATTTTCTCAACTTTTATTCCTTTAAAAAATTTTATAAGGTACAGTATAAATTTATAATGTAACTTAGTTGTATATTCAAGATGGTATAATTTTCTGTTTTTTGTTGTTGAGATACTTCTTGAATAAACTGGTAGCTTAAGGCAATAGAATTTTTCTGTGCAATTTTCTGGAAAAAATATTTTTCAGATATGATCATTTTTACAAATTTCAATAACCAACTCTTAAATTTGTCTTAACTTATTTCCAAGAATTAACTTTAAAAATTATCTGTAATGTTTTGTAGAATTCACATATCTTGATACAGTAAATTTTTTCTCCCCCTACCCTTATAAAAATTAATTTGTTATAAAAATTGGGCAGTTTGGATTGAAATAATTTAAGTATGTTTGTTCATAGAATTTATTCAGATTTTTTAAAAAAGCAGTTGAATGTAAACAAATTGCAGTAATTGATTTCTTGAATATTTCTAATAAAACACTTTATTTAATATTCACCTACTATTTAAAAATAAACAATGCTTTTAAAGTTTTCTCGCTGCTTATTAGTTTAATAGTATTTGAAGTAATTTTTTTCCATTTATAAATTTATCTGTAATTATAAAATGCTTTAATGATGGGAATTTGATTTTAAATATTATGTATACAACACTTGTTAAAGAAATGAAAATCTAATTTTTTTCTAATGAAAAACTAAAATGTTTAGTTATTTTTTATTGTCATTGAGATTAAAAAATGTATTCCTTTTCTAGCGAGTGACATATAATGGGGATAACAGGCAATACGTGTACAGAAATTATCCTAATCCAATGGGTGTTGCAATTTATGGCTCTAAAGTTTATTGGGTAGACAGAAATCTTCGATCCATTTTCAGAGGAGACAAAAATCCAGGAAATGATTCTAAAGTAGAATCTATTAGAGCTGATATGGATACCTTACGAGACATTGTTATATTTGACAGCAAGAATCAGCCAAAAGGTAGTCTTTATAGTTTATCTTAGCTTGTATTCATAAGCATTTTAAAATATTTAAAATGTTTTCATTCTTTTTCTAGTAATGTTCAATTAATACTCATGTTTTTTTTCTATAATTTAACAGCACCAGATTCACCCTGTTCTACACTTTCATCTACAAAATGTGAACAACTATGTTTTGCAATGCCTGATACTTATACTAACAGAACCTTTAAGTGTGCTTGTTCATCTGGTATTTTGATGAGTGATGAAAGAAAATGTGGTGGTAAGATATTAAATTTGATTTAAACATGTTTTCACAAATATTTTGAAAATTATTTGATTAACAATTTGATTTTAACTAAATTATTTTTTCTAAATGTAGATTTGAAAGAATACATAGTATTTACAACAAGAAAGGAGATCAGAAGTTTACATCTTGATCCTAAAGTTACAAGTATTCCATTTCCTCCCAAGACTAACTTATCAAATGTTGTTGGACTTGATTTTGATTATAAAGATAAAAGGATTTTCTTCACTCGTAAGTATTGAGAGAAATTTAGTTAATGGATATTTTAATTTTATAAGATAAGTTTAAATTTTAATTAGAATTGTTGTAGTTAATAATTTTAATTATAAAAACTTTTGTGAGCCAGAATAATTAAATCTTTAGTTTTTATTTTGAAATTTTAGTACTGTATTAAAAATTACAGGTATTTGTAATTTTTTTCTATAAATTTATTTCCTTGTGTAGTTTTATGTATAAATTTGTTGTATCTAATTGAAAGTAGTTTTCAAGAAATTGACATTGGTGTAACTTTGCTTTTTTGATGTGAACTTGAATGATCGATCTGATTGACTCGAGTTTAGAACTAGTGACATACATTTTTAAGACCATTTAAATTCTAATATTTTTGCAGAATCAATATAATTTCTTCAACAAACTGAAGAGTAATATTTTTTGATTCATAGTTTTATAGAACTTCAATTTTAAGTATTTCTTAATGATCAAACTTTAAAAATTCTTGTTTTAGAAATACGACCAGACGGAAGCATTTCATGGGCAAATCTAGATCAAATGGATAAAGTTAATGTTATTTTGAACAAGGGAATAAATCCGGAAGGTATCGCTTATGATTGGACCAGACAAAAAATATATTGGACTGACTCTGGAAATCGCAGTATATATGCTATGAACATGGATGCAACAAATATTGTTATGATTACTCGTGTTGAAAGACCTAGAGCACTTGTACTGGATCCATGTGAAGGGTAAATTTTTTTTTCATACTATATTTCTCTTAAAGTGAGTATAGTATTATAAATAAAGTTAAATTTGATTTTTGTCTGAAATATCAAAGCCTTTTTACTATTTTCTTTCAATAAAAATTAAGATAGTCAAATTTTTATACTTAATTTTTACAATCAGAATTAATTTTTTAAAGGGTTTTAACTTAGATAAAAGTTACAACGATCAAAAGAAATCAGATTTATCTTTTTAGTTATCCATTACAGAACTATATGAAACTTTTTTCCCTAAATCCCACTACTTGCTTTGAATATATTTATAGTGTATAATCGAAATTTTATCTCCCTCCCCCTTTTGTGCATACTTCTGAAAACTTAAGTTTTTCTTGTCTGTTTCCTTTTAACTACCAACCTAATGTTTTTAAACATTTTGTATATTTCAGATATATGTACTATACTGACTGGGGTAGATTTGGAAATACTGGAAAAATTTTCAAAGCCACTATGGGTGGTAATAATAAAATAGCTATACATGATAGTAATCTCACTCAACCCAGTGGTTTAGCAATTGATTATGAAGACAAAAAACTATATTGGACTGATGCTCTAAGGTATGTTTATTGAAATAACTTAAATTTGATTATTTTGAATAAAAGGAAGCCCAAATGTAATTAATAAAATGCTAAATTTTTTTAAACACTATTTCAGAGAAAAGATTGAGAGGTCAGATTTAGATGGATCAAACAGAGAAGTTTTAGTGTCTGCTACTATTTATCCATTTGCTATTACAGTATTTGGAAAATATATTTATTGGACTGATTTGCAATTAAGTAAGTATTAATTTGAATATTTTATAATTTAAAAAAATTAGTTTGAGTATGAAGTACTGTAAAAAAAAACTTTTTTTAAAAAGAAAATTAACTCAGTAGGAAAATCCATTAAAGAATATAAGTTTAGAATTTCCAGTTCTTTAAATGAGAAGTTTTTATTTGCTTTGGAGATTATGATGAAAATTTGACTGCAAGGATATTTGAGGTTTCATATATAGATGAATTTGTAAAATATTCTGCTTTGACTTGAATATTTTTGTTTTATAAAGTTCTTTGATTCACATATATATTTTGTTTACTAGGAAAATTGTAATTAATGATTTAGAATTTGGCAGTTTAGCTCACCTATTTATTTATATTTTTTACTTTGATAGGAGGTGTGTATAGAGCTGAAAAACATACTGGTGCTGGTATGATTGATATGATAAAGAGATTAGAAGAATCTCCACGTGATATCCATATTTATGCTCCTGATCGACAAGCTTGTAAGCTATTTTCCTGTTTTATGATATGCTTTGAATTTAATTGGTGTTTTTTTTTAAAGTTTAGAATAATACATTTACAATGCTGATATATATTCTATATAAGGATAATTGTTTTCTTAATATGTTTAAATGTAATTAGATATCCAAACATTTCCTTTATGATATCGTTTTAGACTTTTTAGATTTCTGTTGGGGTGGCATTAAATATGCACATTATTAATTCATATTCATTAATGGATTATTTCAATTCTGTTAACTGATATATGTATTAAGTGAGTGTTATTAAAAGTTATCTGATAGTTTGAGTACTATTTAATGTTTCTCCTTTTTGTAAAATCTAAATAGATTTTCCTTTTTCTCTTGTTTTGTACATATTCCTGAAAAATTGCAGACTAATGTACTGAATACATAATTTAAGATATTTAGTTAAAACCATAATATTATGTTAAAATATTCAAATGAGCCTTTTACTGCTCTTATTGTAATGTTTCAATAATTAGTGATTAGTTTAAACATTTGTTAGATTCTTGTATTATTTTTCCGTT
This sequence comes from Trichonephila clavata, assembly GCA_019973975.1. Classification (NCBI taxonomy): domain Eukaryota; kingdom Metazoa; phylum Arthropoda; class Arachnida; order Araneae; family Nephilidae; genus Trichonephila; species Trichonephila clavata. The sequence goes on along the minus strand of BMAO01015464.1, from coordinate 151,181 downwards.
GTACTGCAAATTCCTTTGAATTCTATTAAAATTATATATTTTCTCCAGGTACCAATGATCCTTGCAAAGTAAATAATGGAGGTTGTGCCCATTCGTGTCATCAAGCACCAAATGGAACTGTGGAATGTCTCTGTCAAAGTGGTTTTAAAGTTGTCAATGAAGGTCGTATGTGTGCAGGTAACACAAAACTCAAATTATTATTTTTTTGTATCAGTGTGCTGTAGTTCTTTATGTATTCTCTTGTTCTAACATTATTAAAGGTTGATTTTTTTAAATGAATTTATTATAATCTTGTATGCAAAAAAAGTTATGCAGGCAAGCATTTTTTACATTAAATTATTTTTACTGTAAGGTAATTCTGATGCTGTAAATATCTTAATGTTTATATTACTGAATTTTATACTTCCTTCCAAAACTTCACTTTCACAACTTTCTTAGAGTATTTAAAGATTTAAAGTACAATTTAAATTAAAAATTTTAAACTACTTGAAACATTCCTGATTTATATAAATATTATAATGCATATTAATTTATGCCAAGCACATATACACTATACTGTGCGTTACAATCCAGGTATATGTTGTAAAAATCTTTTCAATTAAATTAAGAATCCAAATATCTTAATTTAACTAAAACTTTGCCATTTTCTCTTAACCCCTTCCTTCTAGCTCCCATCAAGTGGTCAAGGTATCGAACTCTTGGTTTGCGTGTTATGAGTTCGAGCTCAATACCACTGAAGACCCGCCATATAGGGGAGTGATGCAGGTTAAATCTGTCAAGAGCTCAAACATCCTCCCGTTGGAGTGGTAGTTAGGAGAGGGGGGGCCATCTCAGGTGCTGTCACTTGACCATGGTTCAAAATTATGAGTTCCGTTGCCAAAAGCCCTTGTGTAGCTGAACATTGCAATGTTAATATTCTCTCATTCTCTCTCACTCCCATCAAAATCACTGGGTAAAAATTCTTCCTCTATTTCTCGCTCCCGTGATATTTCCGGGCTGGAATGTTAAAACAAAACACGCTAAAAAGATCAAAACTATTTATTTTTTATTCGGGGAATCATTTTTATTTCTCACCAGGTGGCAGTACCAGAGTATTGTGTTTAGAGATGTGAATCGGATGCTACTTTGAGTATAAATGGATCTTAGAGGGATTCTGAAGTAACTGATTGTTTTGAAAATTCGATTAGTGAATCTGAAAGCAGTGATAATGGATCTGTACTGTTATATGTGTTGTTGGCCTTTTTATCTCATGTTTTAAAATTTATTTCACAAGAAAAAATGTTTAATGTTTTTTTACATTTTTCAAAAGTGTAATAAAATTCTCTTTAAATGTTTTAAATACAGTTTTCTTAATTTTTCACTTTGCTGGATAACCAACATTCAGTCATAACAATCCTAAATGTTGGCTTTTCTTTAAAAATTAAATTTTTTTTGTATTTCAAACTAAAAATTTACCCAAATTTAAAAATAAATACATATATTGAACAAACACTTTGTTTTATATAATCTTCTTGAATAAAAAAAAAATAGGCACTTTAATGACCTTTAATTTTTTCAAAATTATGCCATTAAGAGGCTAAATGTCTTAAAAACTGGAATGTTCTTAAGTTCTGTACTTTTTAAATAGTTATAATCTCTATACAGTACAATTCTGATGGTCTTTTTATGAATTTTCAGCCGAAAATGTTACCTGTAGTGATAGTAAATTCACTTGTGGAAATGGAAAGTGCATACCTCGTTTATGGGCTTGTGATGGTGATGACGATTGTGGAGATAATACTGATGAAGATCCAAAATTTTGCTGTTAGTTCTTCCCTATAATATTTCTTCATTACTTATATTTATTTGAATACTTATTTTGATGTAATGCATGAAATATATTGATGTATATTTTTCTCAGCATTACTCTGATAAACTACATTTAAAATTTTATCCAAATTAATATGCAAATAAGGGCATGTCATTTCTTATTCACATTATGGCATTGATTTCAGAATTTGTTTTATTCTAGCATTACATACATGTAGCCCATCAGAGTTCCGATGTGGTGTTGGTCGTTGTATTTTCAAAACTTGGAGATGTGATCATGAGAATGATTGTGGTGATGGAACTGATGAGTTAGATTGTGGTACGTGTAGTTATTGAGAAGTACTTTAGCATATTATTCATTATCTCTTTAAATCAAAATTACATTCATGCTTTCCTACTTTTGTAATTAAGAAATATTTTTGCATATCTCCTATAACTGAAGTGCATTCTGAAACAAAATGTGTAAAATTATGATAAAATTCTTTTTTTATATATTTGTCTTAAACATTTTGTTTTATTTAGAATACCCATCTTGTGCTGACGGAGAGTTTACATGTTCCAATTTCCGTTGTATACCTCGTTCTCAGTTATGTAATGGAGTCAATGATTGTAAAGATAACAAAACATCTGATGAAAGTTTAGAACATTGTGAGCGTAACAGAACATGTCCTGGTAATCACATTAAATGTAATTCAACTAACATCTGTGTAGAACCTTATTGGCTGTGCGATGGAGACAATGATTGTGGAGATAACTCTGATGAAAATCCAGCTTTATGTGCTCAGAGAACTTGCCCTCCAAATAGTTTCAGGTAATTTGTTACTTACAGTGAAAAAGATAGTGTTATTTTAAAACTATTTCAAACAATATTTATTGCAGAAATGTATGTTTATAAAAAATTTCAGATTATCTTGTATTTTTATACAGTCTTTTAAAATTACACTATTAATAAACAAGTTTTCATTTCTTTTAAAAATTTTTGGAGGGGAAAAGAGGAACTGCTTCTCATAATATATCTTTTCATTTTTTTTTTATCACAGTAGGTCATGTTTTTCTTGGGGTGGGGTGGAGTGGAGAAGGTCTTTGTACTTATTTTTTGTTCTTCATACTAGAATTTTCTTTTTCAAAAGAAACATCACAAAAAAATTCACTGATAATATTGGATTATTAAAGAGGGATATCATTAAATAATTTATTTTTTAAATTTCTGGTTAGATATAAGCCCGATTTTAAAAAAAAATTCTGTGCAAGCAAGCGGGAAAGAATTTTATTTTTAATATTAGACAACTATTTTATAAATTTTGACAGCATATTATGAAATTTATCTTAAAATTATTTAAAGTAATTTACACTTAAGTTAGAAGTTTTCTCAAGATTTTTATTGTTTCTTTTCAAAGAAATAACATGGAATGATGATTTTTATTATAATTCATAATTTAGGTTTTGATCAAAAATGCTTTTCTAAAAATTCATATTTTCGTTGTGTATATGCAAGGATAGGGATTTGTGCCCTGATATTTTTGAAGTTTTCAAAAATTGTGTTATTAACGTTCATTAATGCTTAGTCCATTAGTTCTATTTAAATGTAATTAAATTTTATAGTGAAATTGAAAGATAAAAATCTTAATGTTTATTTGCTATATACACTTACATAAAGTGATTAATTTTAATGGGTATTGTAAAAATCCTGTATTTTGTCTTAGATGTTCAAGTCATCGTTGTATCCCAGCAACTTGGTATTGTGATGGTGACGATGATTGTGGTGATGGTGCTGATGAACCTGAAGAATACTGCAAGAGTGAAAAGAAAACTTGTTATGGAGATTTGTTTACTTGTGATAATGGAAACTGTGTTCCTAGAATTTATATTTGTGATGGAGACAATGACTGTTTGGATAATTCTGATGAAGATACCAGACACCAGTGTGGTTAGTAACATACTTCATTGTTTAATTATAAACATTTACACCAGTTATTTAAGAATATTTGTTTAAAAAAGGAAAAAATAATTTCCTTGAAAAAAATTGTTTTGTCTTTAAATTTTAATAGTTCACATTTTTATCAATAATTCCATTCATCAAACTGTTAATATTCTTATTTTGCTAATGAATGCATTAAACAGCTTTTTACTGTATTTATACTAAACCTTTTTCCTTTGATTTAAGGAAACGTTTTGAGTATTGAGCTGTGTTAATAGTAAAAACTACATTGGTTATTATGTAGTATTAAAAATGTGAATTTGATATTCAAGCTGAAGCAATAACACTCATCTGAATATTTAAATATTGTATTTTTATTTTCTTTGATAGTGATGTTTAAAAAATGCAATAATTTATTGGTTCATGAAAATATGATAGTTGAGGGAAATAAGTTTCATAATTTATCTTGTATTTCAGAAGTAAAATATATAATAAATTTTTAATTTATTCTGCATGTTCAGATATATTTTGAAAGTAAAGTTTTTACAGTGTATATGTTGAACTTTTTATTGTGTAAACTTATTTTTTTTTACAAATATTCAATTCTAATTTAATAGCTCTAATATAAATGAAACTATTTTATTAGAAACCAGAGAATGTGATCCAGAAAAGGAATTCACATGTCCACAGAACAAACAATGGGGACGAGCTTCTTGCATACCCAAACGTTGGGTTTGTGATGGAGATCCTGATTGTGTTGATGGTGCTGATGAAAATAGCACAATTCACAATTGTCCTCCACCTGAACCTTGTGAAAACAATCAATTCCGTTGTGATAACAGGAGATGTATTAATAAGGAATGGGTTTGTGATCACGATAATGACTGTGGAGATGGATCCGATGAACCCAAAAATTGCAGTAAGTGATTTTTCTTATGTTATTATTCCGGACTTTTCAAGAAAAACAAAGATATTGTAATAAACTGTGAATTGAATTTATATTCTTCGTTCTTTCTTCCCCCACCCCCACATTTTCGCTTGCAATTTACTGCCGAGCAATGATATGCATTTTTAGTAGGAATTTCCAAATTTGAATGAAATTTAATCTTGTCTAAATTCATTGGAATTTTTTCTTTCAAAATTGAATGTTGTATTTTATTCTAATATAAAATTTAAAAAAGACTTGAAAAAAAATTATTTAAGTTAAATTTCATAATATTATTCAACTTTAAAATTTAAAAATATTTAAATATTGACACATACACATTAATGTTTCGCAGCTGTTGAAAATCTTACATCTGCTTAGCTGTTAATTTATCATGCTTATTTCTGTTTCTGTTTTTTAGCCTTTAGAGCTTGCACTGAGGAGGAATTTGCATGCCGTAATGCTAAATGTATTCGTAAGATGTATCATTGTGATGGTGAAGATGATTGTGGTGATGGAAGTGATGAACTTGCTAAAGACTGTGCTTCCGAAGCTCCAACATGCTCAGGGGCCCAATTCCGTTGCAAAAGTGGACAGTGTATTCCCTATGAACGAGTTTGTAACAAACAAATTGATTGTGATGATAGCTCTGATGAACCTGCTCATTGTCATGTTGACGAATGTGCCAAAGTAGAAACAAACCAATGTGAACATAAGTGTGTTAATACACTTACTAGCTTTTATTGTGAGTGCAGTGAGGGATATGAATTGGCTAAGGATGGAAAAGCATGTAAAGATATTAATGAATGTGTTGTTAAGCCTGAAGTGTGCTCTCAGTATTGCTTTAATACACCTGGTTCATATTACTGCAAGTGTAATGATACCTATTATGAGAGGGAAACTGATGGCCGTACCTGTAAAAGAAAAGATAGTAAGAACTTACACACTCTTCTTACAATATATATTGTTTATTTTTAAATTATTTCAGAAATGGAATGTTAGCTGAAATTAAGTATTATAAGAACAATTTTCTTTGAAAGTGGTGCAAGTTCATTTTATATTATATGGAGATATTTTCCATTTTCAAAGTAGTTATATTTGTAATTTCATTTACTATGTTAACTTAAATTGTGTGTGATAAAATGATTAAAATTTTGAAGGATTTTTCGGATAACTTTTTCATAGATAAAAAGATCATAACAGATTGCATTCAATGTTATAATAACTTTCGTCAAAAATGGACTTGCACCATTTTCAAAGAAAGTGGCTCATTTCTAAATTAATTAAAAATCTAATCTTAAAAAAATAATTCATTTGAAAAATTGCTTTATAAAAAATGTAGCAATTATCATCTTTAAATTAATGATCAAAACATATACCAGGATATTAAATGGTTTATATAACACTTCTTTATGTTAATTAATTTGAGGTTCAGTATAATTAATGTTATATATATGGAAATATAAGAAATTTCAAAACAGATTTAAGTTGCACAAATATTCTGGAAATTTGTTATTAATGTTAATTTTGTTTTAGGTACTGAACCATGGCTGATTTTTACTAATAGATACTACCTACGAAACATGAGCATTGATGGTTCTCAATATAGTCTAATAAAAATGGATTTGAGAAATGTTGTAGCTTTAGATTTTGATTACTTGGAAAGCCGTCTTTATTTCTGTGATGTTGGAAACAAAACAATTAGCCGTATTTTCATAAATGGCACTGGGGAAGAAACTCTTATAAAGCATGACACTCAAGGCTTAGAAGGATTAGCTGTTGATTGGATTGGAAGGTATATATGGTTTTGTTTTTACTTTTAATGATCATACTTGAATTGTAATTTATAATTTTCAATTTTATATATTTGTAAAAATTGGCTTTGTAAACTTTTATGATTCTAAAGATCTCCCTTTTCTTTGCTATTCACATTGAAAGTAATTACTTTTTACTATCATATTAATACAAATTATAATACAAATTATCATATTAATCATATTAAATCATATTAATACCCATTATAATACAAATTATAGAATATTTAAATTAGTTCATTGATACATACTATTTTGTACAGAACATTGAATATAATTTTAATTTGATATGAGGCATTAAATTTTTATCATAGTTGATTTTGTCAACAAAAAAAATTAATTTTATGGATAATCTTCTAAAGGTAAATATTTGTGTATGACAAATTCCTGAGCCTGAATGTTTATTCTTTTTATTTATCTTGTTGTTCATATACAAATTTTAATTTGTAATTAATATATTTATTTTGTATCCAATGACATATTTATATATGAGAATATTTTAGATTTAGATTTATACAAATAGTTATGTAGTTTTCTAATATCAACTAATTGTTATATTAAATGCTTTACTTTTTGAAATGTCTTAATATTGACCATAACGCTTTTGTATTGCTTGATGTTTGCACTTTGAAATTTTTCATTCAATGCATGTAATAAAAATACATTACATATCATTTCCTTCAAATTTTTTTGCTTTCTGAACTAGATTAATTCTAAGCTCACTATAAATATTTTTTAAAACTTCCTTTATTTACATATCAGTAATGTTCATCAATTACTATTAGGTAGGCTTTTTTTCTTTTAATTTATCGTGTAGTAAGCCAGTAATGATTATCTGGGACTTTTCTAAAAATTGTGTGGCCTGTTGCAAATTTTAAAACAATAGCATAGAAACTTTCAATGTCAGTATTAAAAAAATTGGAGGCCATGTTTCATTTTTACACTTGAAAAAATTTAAATAGAAATTTGAATTTTTTTTCATTACATGGGCAAAATATAGTTGTGAGAATTTATGTAGTAATTTATGTAGTATATATTTTTAAAAAATTTTATGTGTAAAAAAATGGATCCTATCTTAAAAAATAGGAATGAAAAGTTATTAAAACATGCTTATTTGTTTTATACTTCAATTTTATATAATTGATAAGGCAAAGAAAAAGAGCCATGTTTTCATCCATCACATTAGTGTTAAAATTTTCAAGTGTAATTACTTCAGTGGAAATTTTTTGTAGAATTCCACTGTAGCAATTGTACACACTTTAATATCATACACTTTTATCAATAATTTGTTGTTTGTAGGAAACTTTATTGGTTGGATCGTACTTCAAAACAATTGGATGTTGCTGAATTAGATGGTACCAACAGAAAAACTTTATTGACAAGAGGAATATCGGACCCTAGAGCTATTGCTGTTCATCCCGGAATTGGGTAAGATTTATTTTTTATTTTTTGAATGGTATTATTTTAAATAGACTACAATAATGAAGTTTTATTTTATGAATTTCTTTTATCTTTGATAGTTATCTGTATTTTACTGATTGGGGACATCATGCTTACATTGCTCGAATGGGAATGGATGGCAGCAATTTTTCACGTATTGTACTATATGAAAACAAACTTGTTTGGCCTAATGCATTAACCATAGATTATTTCAGCAATAAAATCTTCTGGGCTGATGCTCATTTAGATTATATAGAGTAAGTATATATTTTTTATAATAACTTAAGTCTCGACTATTTTAATGAGCATATTTTAAATAATACTTTAATATTAAAATTAAGTTATGTATTTAAGCTTAGGGTTTTTTTTTAAAAATTTCATTTATTCAACTGTTTTAATGAATTTACTTATTATTCTTTTAACAGTTATCACCAATGAATAATAAATTTTCTTTAATGTATTGAATATCTTTATGTAAAGTTGAAACTGTTATTTTTAGAGTAAATCTAAAATTTTTTCTAGATTTGCTGATTTTGATGGGAAGAATCGTCATCAAGTGTTGGCTGGCAACTCTGTTCCTCATGTATTTGCCATTTCTGTTTTTGATAATTATATTTATTGGACTGATTGGAATATGAAAGGTGTTTACAGAGCTGAAAAATTTACTGGTGATAAATTGGAAGTTCTGAGGAACACATCTCATAGGCCATATGACATCCATATCTATCATCCATTGAGACAGTTACCTTGTAAGTATTTATGCTCATTTGGCCAAGAAAGATGTTAATATTTTCAAATATTTATTACCTGATGTATTATGGGAGCCCATAGATGCTCATTTACAAATTTTTATGGACTGTCCATTTGCTCTATGGTATTCCCAGTAAAAATATAAATTTTTAAAGTATTGCTAAAGTTTAACAAATGAAATTTGTCGGTTTTAACAAATATCTAATTTGCTTTAATGTGCAGAAAATACCAAATATGAGCTTGTCGCTCAAAGTTACTGTGGACTGTGTTGAATGGTTTTGCGTATTAAGTTGCAAATAATTAAGATAAATATTTTTGACATAATTTGAATCTTTGTTTGATCTTGTTACTTTAATCATTGGTTCTCATTTTCACAAATATTTGCTAAAAAAACCTTTTTTCTAGATACCAACCCATGTGGCAGAAATAATGGTGGATGTTCAAATCTGTGCCTTATTGCACCTGGAGGTCAACATCATACTTGTGCATGCCCTGATAATTTTGTAATGTTGCCACATCCTGTGGGAGAAAACTTCTGTGTTGCCAATTGTACAGCTGGGCAGCATTTGTGTGGGGGAAAAGAATCAAGGTGTATTCCTATCTATTATAAATGTGATGGTAACAAAGATTGCAGAGATGGTTCAGATGAAGCGGGCTGTCGTAAGTAAAATTTCCATTTTCATATTTTAAGATAAATAACATATTAAGGAATACTTATATAATTGTTAAATTTTTACAGCGCCATTTGTATGTAAACCTGGACAATTCCAATGCAAGAACAATCAGAGTTGTATATCTCGCATTCGTATCTGTGATGGTACTGCTGATTGCAGTGACAGATCCGATGAAGAATTTTGTGGTAAGTTTTTAGTGATTTATATAAAAATAACACAAAACATTCGATAAATGTAATGATTTGTATTATTGGAAAAAGCTTCCTTCATGAGTTTTAAAATAAAGTTTAAATTGCTTAAGAACTTAAAATGACTTGTTCATTTGTTTTAGGTTACATATTAACTTATCGATTAATGAAAAACATTAGTTTACAATCAATGTATTAAATTTATAGTGTTTTTAAAAATAGTAATTTTAACTTATATTCTGTATTTGCAGGGCATGATTGTGGAGAACATAGTTTTAAGTGCAATAGTACTGGTCGTTGTGTATCGGAAGCTTGGCATTGTGATGGTGATGAAGATTGCCCTGATGGTTCAGATGAAGATCCAGCACTCTGCCGTGAGTTTCCAATTTGTATTTTTACATTATCTGAATTGAATATTTTATTATTAATTTAATAAAGTTAATTTTTTAATATGCAAAAGCTTTTATTTTCAAGTGCAATTATAAATGTCTATATCAAGAGTTTAAAAAAATGTGCATAGTTGTAATTGGATCTTTTTTTTTTTGCAACAGATAAGAGAGAATGTGACTCTGAAACACAATTCAAATGTAATAATGGTAAATGCATACCAAAACTATGGTACTGTGATTTTGATGATGATTGTGGTGATAATTCTGATGAACCTTCACATCGTTGTAGTAAGTAAACTTCATACTGGAATATTATACTTATGAATTTAAGTTGAGCAAATTTTTAACTGTAAACAAAAATATATTTATTTTATAGTGTAATATAATTTTCTTTATTGTCATTAATTTTGACAATTCGTCAGATTCTATAAAGTTCTATGCTATTTCTTTATATTCAATTTAATTATACTAGCAGTAATTTTTATAAAAATGAATTTTAAACTTTTCAAAATGTGTTTTTAAAAGGAATAAATTAACTGTTTATTAAAATGATTGCTTTTATAATTTTAAACTAAAATATTCTTTAGTTTTAAAGATCTAAGAAATAATTAAAGGAAATACATGCTATAAACTAAGACCATTTCCATGCATTAATTTCATTCTTTTCTCCAAAGGAAACCAAAATTGTACCACAGGCTGGAGAAAGTGTCCGACACATGGAAATTATCGTTGTATACCTAGTTGGCTGTTCTGTGATGGAAAAGATGATTGCCGAGACAACTCCGATGAAACTGATCCTGTTTATTGCCCCAAATGTCATCAAGCTGGTGATTTTGAATGCAAAAACAAAAGATGCATACCACTGAGATGGCGCTGTGATTTTGAGGATGATTGTGGAGATAATTCTGATGAAGACCCTAGCATTTGTAGTAAGTAGCATTTGTCAGTGAAATTAAAAGTTTTCCCCATGTATTACTCATCCATATTTATACTAGTTAAGATTATTTTATTAAAAAAATTTTTTTAATTCAATGAATTTTTGTTAGAAGTAATACATTCTATGTTAAAATAAAGGGAAAAACCAAAATTTGCTGAACAAATTTGTTTCCTTTTATAATAACAGCACAATTATAAAAACCTTCATTGGTTGTGTTGCAGAATTTTTCTTTTGCTACTTTAATTCTTGTTTATTTGTTTTGTTGTTAATTTAATAATTGTTCTTTTGTTAACTTAATTCTTGTTGACATGGATTTCTGCAATTTTTCATTCAAAGTTCCTTTATTTCATATTAACAAAATAATGTATATTGACTCTCATTCAAAGGTTCTTGTGTTTATTTTATGAGTATTAAAAAGTAAGATTTATAATATTAATAATAAATTTAATTTTTTATTATTCCTTATCAGCTGAGCTGTATCGGGAGTGTACCGAAAGTGAGTTCCAATGTAAAAACAAAAAATGTATTCCCATGCGTTGGCGCTGTGATCATGATGATGATTGTGATGATGGTTCTGATGAACAAGGCTGTTTGAGTTATGAATGCCCAGTAAGTTTTTTTTCTTTCTTCCACTATGTTAAACATATTTACTTTAATGCATATGGAATGTAAATTTTTAGAATAGAAATGTCTTTTTACTTATTTTTATTTAAATTTTGGTACTTGTTCACTTTAGTATCAACCAGTTCATCAAATGAAAAGACATTATCAAATGCCGTGGCATGTAGTCAAAAGTGAGAACTTCTTGTGCGTGTTTGGTGATGTCTTTTAATTTGGTAAAATTTGTCAATGGGGTATGCATAGGTACCCATAACTCATAGAAGCCTTGGATACCTGGGTTTTGTCCTATGATGACTCACTAGGTCTTCCTATGCTTGTATATGACTTTTTGAGGGTGAATAAACTCATAGATCTCGTCTAGCAGAAACTAGACAAGGAGATAAGCAACAACAACACAAATACTCATGTTTTTAATAGAGAAAAAAAAGCAAAAACTTTAATTTTACAATAATTTTCTGGAATTCACATTTAAACTACTTATAGAAATCTATAAAAGTGATTAATATATCTAGTATTACATTTGAAGAGAGCTTTATAGTTAGAAATATTGATTTATTTTCTTTCGAAGAATGAAACAAAATTTAAACATGAAATGTTAAAATTTTAGGCAGATCAGTTCAAATGCAACAGTGGCCATTGTATTGCAAGCCGTCTGAAATGTGATGGTAACAAGGATTGTAATGATGTTTCTGATGAAATAGGATGTTCACCTAGATTCCCTGATGGAAAATACTGCCAAGAAAATATGTTCCAATGCAATAACACTGTAAGTGAAAAAGAATTCAAATAAATCATAAAAGATTTTTAAATGCCCCTTCCCCTCCAAGTATTTGTTGAGATTTTCCTAGGAAATATTAAATCTAATAAATTTTTGAACAGGTGTGCATTCGTCGAGACTTTTTGTGTGATGGAGATGATGATTGTGGAGATTCATCTGATGAAAAACCAGATTTATGTCGTAAGTTTTAATTTTCTTTTATTAAAAAACTTTTACAATTTTACAGACTAGATTTTATGTGTTGGTAGTGTACTGGAAATGAATAATTTTAAAAATGTTTGTTTTGCTACAATTTTTATGTGACTTGTTTTTTATACATAAATTTTTTTTCAATGCACTGTGGATTGTAATATAATGGGATGAGTTAATTTTTCCATTTCAAATATTGATTTTTCAGTAGTAAATTTGACTAATTCAATTTATAAAATATTAATCACTTATTTTTATTAAGTAAGAATAACTTTTATTAAATATCTCTTTTGATAAAATTATTTCAAACAATATGTGAATCGCCTGTCACAACCAAGCTTTGATCGTTAGTAATCGAACATGATGTAAAGTATCATATGTTAACCACACACACTAATTGTACCTGAAAGGAGTCTAAATGGAAATTTCAGTTTATGCTGAACAATACTCATTATTTGACTTTCCAAATCTCATTGTGCACATCCCTTGCATCTAATTAATAAAAATCAGTGGCATAACGTACCCCCATATTGCAAGGGAGGCCAGGATTCTACAAGGACCAAAGCCTATTTTATGATTTTGTAATCCTTGTAAGATCTGGCTAGTAGCCTGAAACCTGACTTTGCAGGGGGTAGGGCAATATTCTCAGTTATGCCACTGATCAAAATGATTGAACATTAAAATCTTGGAGATTTTAGGAGACTGAATACCTAGACTGTGTGAGATAAATACCTGATCCCAAGATGATTTTCACTACATTTTTAAAGATGGAAGTGTATTTTCAAAATCAAATCTTACTATCAAATACCAATTTCTGAAGAGAACAAAGCTAAAACTGCCATAACATCTTTTGGAGTATATGAATTAAACATGAATATTGGCCTTAGAAATGCACCTTCAATGCTTTGTGACTGAACAATTCTGAAAGCTGGATTTTGCTTTTCTGTATTTAGAGGAAGGTTTAGTGATGGCATCATTCTTAGTAGTAAATATCTATGCTTGTACAGCTGTGCAAAAACAAGGCCCGCACATCAGTATTGCTAAATCTGATAGAAACTGACCAAGTAGAACATTTTAGATATATTCACTAAAGAATCACCTTTGGCTCACCGGTTTTGGGGCATTGGTTCAGTTATCAACACTTTAAAATATTAAAAGTTTGAACTAACTGAAAAAAGTCCGCACACACTATAGTTTTTGTGTTTTTCTTTGTATTAATTAAGATTTGCTAGATGTAGTATTGTTTCTTTTTTAAATTCAGTTTGATTAAAGTAATTTTACTATTTACAAAAAAGATGCGTTTAATTTTTCAATTTTCATATGTTTTTTAAATTTATACAGGAGCCTTTTCATGTGATATGAGCCACAAATTCCAGTGTGATAACCATCGTTGCATTCCAGTATGGCATGTATGTAATGGACAAGATGATTGTGGTGATGGTTCAGATGAAAATAACCACACTATGTGTGAACCACCTTCAGTATCATGTTCTACTGAAGAATACAAATGCCTCTCGCAAAAATGTATTCCATTAATTTCTGTATGTAATTTGGAGGATGATTGCGGAGACCTTTCTGATGAACGTGGCTGTCGTAAGTAAACATTTTAATGTTTGCTTTAATTGAACTTTTTTTCAGTTTCAAGAAATTGAAGTTATGGGAAATACATTATTCATAATCTGGAATTAATTTATTTCTTTTTTCTTATTGTTTCATTAACAGTTTAAATTAAGTTTTATGGAAATTTTTATAGATCTTGGCAAATGTGATATTGTTTCTCGAGGAGGCTGTCAGCATAATTGTACATCACTGACTGGTGGAGGTTACATTTGTAATTGCCCTAAAGGATATCAAGTTAGTCATGAAGATGCTAAGATTTGCATTGGTAAGGATTTGTTGATTTAAATGTATATGCTTTAAAAAAAATTAAATTTGTATTCAGAAAAAATGATTGCAGTTCTACAAGGATATTTAAAGCATAGTATATATTTTTAGAAAGTTAAGTGGCATTGGATTAATAATTTTACATTTAGCACTGTCTTGCCAATTTTTTAGAAACGTAAAAAATAAAATTTTGGTTTTGAATTTAACTGGACATTTTATGCTTTGCCTTTTTTCCTGTATGCTTTTGCAGAATTTAAGGATTAAAAAACTCCTTGAAGAAATGCCATCACCTTAAATGGCATTTTTAAAATGAGACTTAAGTTGTAGTTTAAAATGAATTTTTATCCAATATTTTAATAATACCTTAAAATTGGCAAATTTATGTCTCAGATTTCCTTTTGAATAAAACTCTAGGAATAATGAACTAATTTTTGTTTCAAAATAGATTTTTTTAGAAATGAAATATTTTTTATCTTCCAAACAAAAGATCCCTTCCCCCTTGACTGTTCTTGTAATATTAATTACAGTAATTTTTATGTAATATTAATTTCTTATAATTATGCAAACATTTGTAATTACTAATTAAAATGCTATTTTTGCAGAAAACTTAATGACAAAGAAGTACTTTAAAATAATTTGTAGCAATTGAAAATTATTCTTCAATATTTTGATACTTATTTGCAGATACTGATGAATGTGCCAAATTTGGACATAACTGCTCTCAGATTTGTGTTAATATAGAAGGTTCTTATCATTGTACTTGTCATTTTGGTTATGAAAACTATGGTGGGCAGTGTGTAGCAAATGGTGAGTCTCGTTTTCTCAAAGAATGAAACTATTTTAGTAACAGCTATTTTGAAAATTTAAATTTTTCAACAAAACCTGAATTTTGTACATTTTTTTTGCTTCAATAGAAATTTTTTAAATATTTCAAAACTTATTTAAAAAAGTAATAATTTATTATAATTAGATATATTATATATTTTTAAATTACGGAATAATTTCATAATATCAAATTACTTTAAATATTACTGTCAAATATTATATAATACCAATTTTTCATTCTAACTCAAAGAATTCAAATTGCTGTATTAAAATTTAAGTGAAATGAGAGGCATTGCTTTATTAGAATGTTTGTGCATGCAATATTTAAATTAAGTTAACGTTAGAATAATTGCATACCATTTTTAATTACATTAAGTGTTAAATTCATTTTTTTATTTCATTTATAGGAGCACCTCCTGTAGTTATGTATACATCTGGTTCTGAAGTAAGAGCATTTCAATTAACAATGGATCATCAGTTTGCATTTATATCTGGAGAAAGCAGAATTCAGTCTATTGATTATGATGTAACAAAAGGTAATAACCATCCAATGTGCTCAGTTTAATTTTCTTTCTGAATTTTAGTCTGAAATCTTGGTCAAATTTGCTATGATGAATTTAGACCATAATGTGATCAGCTAAATTTACATAATATTAATATGTAAAGTATTTTCTGAAAGAAAATAATTGCAAATCCTTTTTTTAAAAAAAGACGATTTTTAATGGTTTTGGAGTGAAAAAGTTCATTTTGTATTTCTGTCATCTTGTCCTATTTAAATACTTTTATGAATAGAGAAGAGTAATTTCACTGTTATTAATTTTACTTAATTTAAATAAGTATTAGTTTACTTACTATTTTTTCATACTTGTGTTGGATACCTTTAAAGCAAAATGTGATATTGGAGTAACTGTTCTCTTTTAGGTATATTATACTGGACTGACACTTCTGAAAAGACAATTAAAAGATCATTTATTCCTGATGCTATGTATCCAGATGAAATTACAGGTTTTGCTCAGAATTTGGATCTTAAAGGATTAACCAAACCTTCTGCCTTAGCTGTAGATTGGGTTAGTGGGTATGTATGACTTGGGTTTAATTTTTTTCCCTCCAAAAATATTTTTTAAAGAAAAAAAATAAATATTTTATTGTAATTTATCATTACATGAAAAAAGCCACAGTCTTGCCCCAAGAAAATACTGTTATAGTTTCCTTGGTTTCCCAAACTGTGAATATAAATGTTGAATTGTCATTTTGTGAGTTATTTTCACATTTAACTTTTCAACTACAGTAATAAAGCCCAGTGGCTGAGTGGTAGTGCATCGCACTTCCATGCCACAGGTCCGGTGTTCAAAACCCCGGACTGGGCAAGGTTGACTCAGCCTTTCATCTCTTCAGTGGGTAGGTAAATGAGTACCAAGCTTGCTTGGGAACTAAACACTGGGGGTTTTGCATTAGACTGACCACCTGACTAGAACATCTATGAACTCATGCACCTCACTGACCAAGGTCATGAAAACTGAGATGGGCAAAGTTGGCCCTGGCCCTCATGGGCTGTTGTACCACTGAGTTTAGTTTATATGTCAAAGAATAATTATTTAAAATAAACTTCTATAAACTTTTTTAGTTTATCTTTCAATAACGGATTTTTATTTGAATATCATTGGGTTTTTAATACCATCTTTATTTGCAGTCATTTGTACTGGATGGATACAGATCTTTCTAGTTCAAGACCTAAAGGACGAATTTTTGTTAGCGAATTGGATGGCCGTTATAGACATGCAATTGTTACATATGGTTTGGAACAGCCTACATCTCTTGCTTTAGATCCAGAATATGGGTTAGTAAATTTTAGTGATTAACAAAGATAAATTTTTCCTTTTATTTCAAAATAGCAGTTTAATTCTGCTTTAGATAATTTAATTGCTTTTTCTCCTTGACATTTACTCCAACTTTAATGACTTTTAGGTGTATTGTCTTAAAAATCCAATATAAGATTGAATTTATTAAAATTTTGCTCGTTTTCCAGCTTTATGTACTGGACAGATTCAGGCATTGCTCCAAAGATTGAAGGTTCTTGGATGGAAGGTAGCAAACGGAAAATATTAGTAAGTGAGCGCCTTGGTTACCCTACTGGCATCACCATGGATTATGCTGGAGGCCACAGACTTTATTGGTGTGATACTAAATTAGATACAATTGAGGCTATTAAAATGGATGGAACAGACAGAGTAACAATTCTTTCAGGTAACTATTTGTATGTAATATGGAGATATGGGTAAAATTTATGTCTGACATTGTCAGATCGAGGCATGAAATTCATCATGGCATCGGGCTATATTGTACGCCTGTCGTTAGCAATAGCTTCGAGCACCGTGCAGGTGACAGTACGATTTGGCTCAGTTCTACCACAATTTTGAAGGAGAACACTCTGGGAGTGGTCAGGAGCCTCCCACCTCTCTTCCCATTCCAACCTCATGAGAGGACTTGCAGTTATATGCTTTCTACAGCATTGTATAAAACTTATGTTCATCAAAAATACTTATTTCGAAATGTTAAAACATTCCATCATTGAGTTCATTACAATTGTTAATAGGATCTTAAGTCTACAAATAATTTGCAGGTTTTAAATCCTGCAAAAGTGTGCTGTACTATATTTTTTAATTTTTGATTTTCAGTATTTTTTTAAATACTTATATCACTGTTGACTTTAAAAATTACATTATTTTAAAGGGTTTTTTAAAAAATTATTTACACCCAAAAAGAATTAAGAAATTTATATTCTTAATTACATTCAAAGTAGTAAAATAGGACAGTAGCTAATTACATATTTTTGTAATATGTTAAGACATCTAATTGTTGATAACTGCGTATCAATTTAAAATGTTATCCTGCAAAAGCTACCAATATTTTGATACTTTAATTGAAAATTAATGTTAAGTATTAAACAACTATGTATAATTAATATATTTAGTAACAATTAGAGTGAAATTTCAGTATTTTTTCAAAGATAATATTTCAGTTAAATTTTTGAAGATTATTTAACTTGATCTGGGAAATATATTAAAAGATATTCTGACAAAGGATTTTCCAAGAATATGTATCAGTAAATTTGTGTAAAGAGTTATTTGTTAAGACTCAAAGGTTATCATTCTTAATATCTTAAAATTTCTAATATATTAAAAGCATTAGTTCAAAAGTTCTCTGTTCATAAATAGGAAAATTACTAGACTTCCCTATTTATTATAAGGCTTTTTCAAAATGTAATTTTTCAGCATTTTTACTTTAAAAATCTTTTTTCAGTACTTTTAAAGTTATTTTGTAATTTTTTCAAAAAGGTCAAGAAAAAATTATTTTTACATTTTCTGGTTGATGTGTTTTCAAATCAATGGGTAATTAACAATGCTGCTTTTCATTTTCAGGTATTAACCATCCAGCTTCATTAGATATTTTTGAAGATCATGTTTATTGGTTGACAAGAGATTCAGGTGAAATTTGGAAGCATGACAAATTTGGTCGTGGTGTTAAAGTCAGAGTTCGTCGAAATGTTGAGACTCCTACTGCTGTCAAAATATATCATCCTCTTCGATATAATACATCTAGTAAGACATGTTCTTTTGTTGTCTGGAAGTTTTAAAAAATGTTTTGTTTTTCTTCAGTGTTTCACATGAAATTACATATTTATTTCAGTTAAAAATCGTTGTCCTACTGAAGCCTGTTCTCATCTCTGCCTACTTATTCCTGGTGGATATCGATGTGCTTGTCCTGATGGCTCACCTATGTCTGTTCTTGGTGTTATGTCTTGTAATGCTGGTGAGATTTTTGTTCTATTTTTTAAATTTGTTCACAAAAGTTTAATATCATTAGGCTGTATGTTAGAATATATTTACACAATTAAATTGGTATTAACATATACCCTTGTTGGCTTCTAACCAGTGTAGGTATAAATGAAAAAGTTTAAATTTTCATTTGCTTGCCTTTTACTGATAAGTTTTCTTAAAATTATGGAAAGACCTGCTCTATTCAAATGTTTATTTGTGTATATTTAAATTTGAGTTGTAACCTATTCAGATATTATACTTCGATTTTTGTAAGAATGATATAGCATAAAATCCAGCATATAATGTGCACTCCCTTTTTTTATGAAGAAACCTGAAATGTGTACGTGCGCAATGCTCTTGTGTTTTGAAGTCATTTATTTGAGGTATTTTTCCAAGCTTTAGAAAAAAATAGTATACCTCTAGAACTATAACCCTTTAAGTTCATAACTAGTGCCATTCCTTTTAAATAAACAGTATTTCGATATATGTAGAACTCTTATTTTTTCAATGTTTGTCTTTTTAATTTTTAAAGCTCTCATTTTTATACCCGCGTATAACACACACCCATAGATTTCTGTCTTATTTTTTTGTGTTAAAAGTGCACATTATATGTCAGATTTTACAGTATGTTGATTATGAATTGGGAATAAATTGTGTTCTTGGCCTACTTTTTTTCTAATCTTTAGTTATTTCCTGGTATTTTTTCCCTGTGATAATTGATTAAAAAATAAATTATTTTGTCAAGATGCATAATCATGTATTAAATTTTTGTATGTATTTTTTTATATTAAATAAACTGTCATTTTTATATTTGAAATTGTAATGGTTTAAATTCTTTTCTTGACAGGATTTGAAACACCTAAACCACAACCTTATCGCTGTCCTTGCAAGAATGCAGGTCATTGTGTTGCCGATGAAGCAAATAAAGTCACTTGTGAATGTCCAGAAAACTATAGTGGCTTGCATTGTGAAGAGTATTCTCCAACAAATGAAGCACGTTCCAGTGTTCAAGGCAGTAGTATGTATATTTATCATTAATTGGGACAGTAAAATTAAATATATTCTTTTGAAATTATTTTAGAATTCTATTTTATATGTGCCTATAAATACTTTTCTGTTATCAATATAATTTATTAAGTATAAATAATAAAAGTTTGTAGTAACGGGGGGGGGGGGTATTTTTATTAATTACAGCATTCTTCTACTGAAAAACATTTTTTTTCATGTGCTGTTCACTCTAAATCTTGAAATCAAAATTCATAAGGTTAAAATTTAGTTAAGTTATAATAGTTGAAACTTAACTAAAATGTGCAAAAAATTTTATTGGACGAGACGCATAATAACGATATTCAGATTAATACATGATCACTATTATTCCAAATACAACATTCCAAGTGTTTTGATAAGGATTTGCACTGGTTGTTTCAGTGACAAAAAGACTTCTTTAGGGGGGGGGGCTTGTATATTTTAAAAACATAGACGAAAATGTCAAGATATAATCTTTATGCTAAAAATTTTTAATGTGTTTGTCTATTAAGGGCTGTACTCCCAATCCCATCCATGGTTATGCCAGTGGATTTTTTCCACTGTGTTAAGGGCTGTAATAGTTCATGCATGTTTTTTTAACCCTGCAAATTACATGATATGGGTAGAATGGTGACTTGTCCTGTGGCATCCCATACATTCTTGATTAGATATAAACTGATAAATGTCAGCCATGGTAAACTATTGTCATGTTGTTGACAAGCTCATGAAACTCAATGCTTAACTGCTTATTGTCATGGAGACAATAAGCAGTTAAGCATTACCTTGTTAGAAAAGTGGTTGAACCTGAAAGATCACGCACAGAAATTGAATTGCAACAGAAGGTAATTGGCCCGTCAAAGAATCCACACCATAATATCAGGTCTTAAGGATATGCGACTTCTCACTATGAATCGTGTATCTTGTCACTAACCACATTGTTTTTTGTTTACAAAATTGGTCATTGTCTCCATCAAAACAGAAGCGAGACTTATCAGTGTAGGTGCTGTTTGACACTGTATGTCTGTTGAATCCATTCGAATTTTTACAATTTGTTTGGACTTTGAATTTTGATTTTTTTCAAGGCAGTCATCATAATCGTCTATACAAGTTTAATCCTACATTGATGTCATTGAAAAATGGTCGATTACTTATGGAATAATTCATAAATTAGTGCTGCTTGCTAAAGTCTGCAACTGGATTATTACACACCTGCCTTACAGCATATCAGTCCTCTCTCTTAGTCTAATTTTTCTGGGTTTCCCTAAATTTGTTGCTGGAATTTGCCTACTAACCTCTGCAGCAGTGTTCAAATTAACATCACTACAATCAATATGCTGCACCATCTGTCACAATTAGAGCATTCACTTCCTTGAAGTCCTATTATTTGGCTTCTGTCAAACTCTCCCATTTGCTTAAATTTTTCTCTGAAGCATAATCCAACAAGAAATGACATAACCAACACAACATTGTATATCGAAAGGAATTACTGCAAAATTACTGTCATTTTGTGTGACACAGTATGCATTGTGTTGGAAAGCTGCCTTGCCCATTTCTCATTCTAAACAAACCTGAAAATTTTATCATTTGCTTCTTAAAAGTAGATGCATCATTCCTTTGAATTTCAATCATGCCAATCAACTCCTTTCTGGTGTAGCATTTTTATTTTTACTTTATTTTTGTCTTGGAGTGAATCAGTGTTTGCTTTTGGAGTGAGAGATTTTCAATGTCTTTCAGTAAAATTTAGGCACTATTTTACAATATAATTTATAAGCATTATTTAGCTAGATTTTATGCATAGTTTTCATTCTAATTTTATGATAATCTCTCTGAATTTTTAATAGGTGTTGCTGCAATCGTCATTCCTATTTTTGTGATATTAATTGTACTTCTTGGTGGTGTATTTGTGTTTTATGTATTCAAGAAGCGACATTTGTAAGTATATTATGTTAATTTGCTTAGGTATAAGCAAAATTTCTAGAAATCTAGCTTTAAATTTTTAATAATTCTTTATTTTCAGTTTGTCATTGTTGTTGGTTTTATGTAAGAAATTATTTCTATCTATTATAGAGGAAAAAATAGTTTAATAATATGAATTATACAGTAGAAGTGTTGCAAAGAGATGAAGATGTTTATTTCTCAAAAATTAAGTGTAACTTTACATTTAATATATTAAATTTCTATTTGTCAGGAAACCTGGAGGTTTTGGTGGAAGTAGTCAGAGTGTGTCATTTAGAAGTGGCACAAATGTAGAGTTTTCACCTACATTTATGGGTAGAAATGGACCTACAGAAACTATGACAGAGGTAGGTTAAAGCACAGAAGAATATTTATTTTATTAAATTTTATTTTAAATTCAGTAATTATTAAAAAAGCTGCATTTTCATTTTTTTTTAAATAAAAACATAATTTTAAGTTTTTATGCAGGAAACAAAATAAGGTTGCCTGAATTATTTAATTTCAAAAGTCTTTATTGTTAAAAATCTCAAGTGAAATTAAATGAAAAAAATCTTATTGATTAGGGTGCTACAAGTACTAAAAATTTATAAGGGCCAAATCATTGATTTGAGTGTTGCTACTTTTGATAAATCTTATGAATATATTTTAGAGAGTACCATCTAATATCAAATCCCAAGGTTTTCACCTTGTATAATAATCAGACATCTTCATAAAGTTAGTCAAACCATTGATTTGTTCCATCAATAGATTTGTTTACTTCTAGTTGACTAATCTAAATAATTTGAATAAAAGGAGATTACTTATTAGTTTTTATATTAACAATTTCTCCAGATTGAAGCTCCTGAGAATATTTCATTAATAGAGTGATGAAATGCTATAAATATAAGTACCGTAAAATCCAATGTATAGAGCAGACCTATACTTTCAAGCTGCATTTTTGAACTTCTAGTTGATTTCATCGTATAACATGCTCCCCTATTTTTACAAAGAAACCTGCAATGTTCATATGCAATGCTGTTATGTTTCGCTATCTTATTTTCGAGGTATCATCCCAGACTTTTGAAAAATAGCATACTTCTAGAATTAAAATTCTTGAGGTTCATGAAAAATGTCATTTCTTTTAAATAAACAGTATTTCTATTTATATAGAAGTAAAAAATGTTTTTATGTCATCTCTGTTTTTAAAATTATCATTTTTGTACCCGGTGTATAACGCACACCCTTAAATTTCGATCTTCTCTTGTGCTAAAAGTAGGCATTATACGCCGAATTTTAACGTTATGTGTTAAAAATCATTTGCTTAAACTTTGGATGTATTTTGAAAAAATTAAGCTGCTGCTGAATATTAAATGTAATGCTTAGTATAACTCAAGTTTTAAAAATTTACGATACATTTTTGATTATTTTTAATAAAAATAACTTGAACCAATCACATTTTTAAAATACTTGTGTGTTTACAGGAACCCCTTGATACACATTTCAATTTGGGTGACTTCGACAAACCCACTGATTTCAGTAATCCTATGTACGATGTCATAGGAACAACACAGCAGAATGACAAGAATTCCCAACTGTATGAAGTGCCTTCTGAGGCTAAAGCGGCTGAAAAAACCAAATCATCTCCAGCTGTTTTACAACTCAGAAAAAGTGCTTTGGATCCAATGACAGTAGAGACGGATAAAGATACAGCACAATTAGTTGTAGAAGACAAATCAGAATGTTGACATGCAAAAATGTGTGAATTTATTTCTAGATGAAAAGGCATTTGTGTATGTGTTGTAAAGTATACTATGCAACGAAAATATGAAATGAACTATTTCAGAATATTTTTCGACCAGTGGCTTGTAAATATTAACATAATCCATTCCAATTTCCTATGATGCACCATTATGTGGGAAGATGTAAAGTACAATATACAGCTTTATATGAAAAAAATGTACAGTTGACAACCACAATGTGCTTTAGGAGTACAGCTTCTAGCTGTTGGATATGACATTTTTATCATTATTTTCCTGATTTTTTAGGAATTTTTCAGAACTTCCGAGATTGGAATATTAATTTGTTCTAAATCTTCAAAGTTTGGACTCTAGATGTACATATGTGTGTACTATTTTAGGATTTTTTTAAAGGAGATATATTGCTTAATGCATTTATTTGTAAAGAAAATTATAAATTAGGATTTTTAATATATATTTATCTTCTTGGTTGTGACACGATACTTAAAATTATTGTCCTAAAATGTGTTCTTAGTCTTTATATGAAATTTTTTAAGGAGAATTTAAGGTTAGAGAAATCAAAATCGTACAAAGAGATATATATAATATGTGCTTTTAATGTTTACTTTTTAAAAAATTGTCAACTTTTAAATTTTAATCTGTGTAAATCGAATTTTTATCCTGTTTCTTTTTATTATATATATATTGTGTTGAAAATTTGTTGTTTCTTGACTAATTTTTAAAATTTCAATTCAGTTTTAAAAATTCATACATTCCATTTTGTTAATCATATTTTCTGAATTGGTACATTTTAGAACATAATTTTAGATTTAGCAGTATGCCTTGTTTGTTTAAATAATGGCTTTTTGAGGGATAATGTTCTACATAAGTATATGGGAGAAGGCATTTAACAAACCCCAAATACGAATTTAATTTCATGAAAAATATGCAAGGAGTTAAATCTTGTTGCTTTAACGCATGCCTGTCTCTAGAATAATAATTTTTTTTGTCTTCAAACATGCTTTGGAGAGAATGGTTTGTCAACGTGATCTCCAGTAGATCTGGGATGATCGTGTTGAAGTCTTTCATAATAAATCTGTATAAGCATTTTATTTTATTTTTTAATTCAGTTCATGTTTGCTATATGTGCAGATGGCTGGTATTTTTGTATGTTTGTGTGAGTCTTTGATTTCAAGCATATTGATACTCATAAGAAATTAAAATTTTTAAATTATGCATTTAAAAGTGGAATTAGTAAAGTTATTGATGTTCTTAATTCCATAAAAATTTAAAGTGTGATAATTTAAGGTATTTATCATTTTTCCCATTATCTTGTTTTTTATAATAAATTCGAAATCTCTTGCTAGTTTTTTAAGCCGAAAAATTACCTGAAAGTGCCATTACCTTCTGAAATTCATAAGAAAAAATATGTACTTGAATTTAAATGTTAACTAAAAATTTTACCATTTATTTATTCATTAAAATATTGTTTGGTTATACAGTAATAGGTTACAGCTGTCAAATTTTGAAACAATTTTTAATTGTATTTTTGTTGAACTTCTGCTGTTGTTTAATTAAAAATCAAGTCGTTGTTTTCAACATTTCCATTTTTGCATATTTTAGTGTCAATACATGTAAATGAACAATTCCATTAAAAAAATCATTATCTTGAATATTAAAGTGATAATTATAAAGCATTTATTAAATCCTTTTTTTTTTAAAGTTTTTTTGCAAAAATTTTGTTTTAGGCTTGAAACTCATCAATTCTTTTGATTAGCCAATTTTTAAAATAAAATTGAAAACTTAATTCTTTTTTTTTTGTTGCTGTTAGTGTTTTGTGTTGTGATTTCTTTTGTTTGAGAGAAAAAAAATGTCTAATATATTGAGATTTTTTATAAATTTCAATATTTTTTTTGTTGTGTATTTGTTCATGTCTGTTAATTCATGAATTTGGTAAGAAAATTGGGTATTGTTCTGAATGTTGTCATGTGTGGGGTTTTAAAGTAGTTCTTGTAATGGCAGCTGCATATGAAGCCGTCCATCAACTTATACTGAAATATTTAAATAGTGCTTCCACATTCCATCTCAAAGTATATACTCATTCTCACCATGCTAGAAGGTGAGACTCAGAAAAAAAGTATTGAAATGTCTTGTAATCTTGTGTAGGTTTTCATTCATTGATGCAAAGAATTTTCCCTTTTTTCATACTAAATTTGTTGCTAGTTTCTTCACATTGTAGAAGTGATCATCACTCAAGTGTCCTTTTGAATATTTTCCTGGTTATAGCAAAAATAAAAACCTTTGTAATGTTGAAAATATTCCTCATTAAAGAAATATATTTTAATAGAAATGTGTGTTTCTTTGTTTGTCTTTTTTACTGCAAGAAATTTTACAATACCATTCGAGGGGGGGGGAGGCAAATGTTGAACTACAAATCTGGGTAGGTTCTTTCTTTTGAAAGTGACAATGGCTTTCAGTTTCACGCAGGGACATCTTAAGGCATAGGCCTCGGCCGCAATGGGCCTCGTCTCGTTCTCCACTCAGCCTTAATAAGATCATAATTTCAATGGTCAAATGTTATTTCCAGTTGTATTCTCCGAAGAACTGGGAATTTCGGACAATATGTTAACTGGCTACATGTGATGACCATTGTCCATGTATAGGATTAGGCCTACCACCATACACCATCATTAATCATTCAGTCAAAAGGCAGCAGTCAGTCAAGCCAGTTTGTGCAATTGTAAGTCATGCACATTTGTTTTGGGTTATTGTTTGTATGAGTATTTGACAACATATGCTATGTACTGTCTGTACTTTAGAGGGTCATAGTTGGGTCATATATTTGTATAAGGGCCCAGGGCCTCAAGAAGTTTTGCCAGAAATTTTTTTCCTAGCTGCATGATTTTTTTATTTATAATTAAAGTTAGAATAAATTTTCTGCTGAAAAATGTGAAATAATTAAGGTGTTGCATGAGGGACTTAAATTTTTGAATACTTAAGCTAAAAACGCAAAAAATAATTGTCGCACAAGCCTTTTCGAATGATTGCAAGATATATATAAATTGGTATTTATTTAAAGGTACTTCAAAATCATGATGTGAAAGGAAATTAATGCATTTCGCAGCACAATTAATATTAATGTTTAGAAAAAAAAGCAAAGGATAAAGAGTGCTTACTACTGTTAAATTCATTTTATACACACATAGAAATAAAAAAGGCTTTAATTTTGATATAAATGGTTTTCTGCTGAGAGAACAATAGTTTTGGATATGACCTCTCTTAACTGCAATCGTTATTTGGCACAGATTCCCAATAAAGGCGCGGTTGCCGAGTCGTCAAGGTCACAAACTCGTGGAAAAAGTCGCGAATTCTAATCCTGGTGCCAATGAAGACCCACTGTGTAGACAAGATGCACATGTTTAAATCTATCGTGGCAAAGTCCTTTCATTAGGGTAGTATGGAAGTTAGAAATGTGGAGTTCCAATTCAGGCGTCGTTCTCGTCATTTGGTCGAAGATCAAATTACGAGGTCTGTTGCCAAAAGAGTGTAACGTTAATCAAAGAAAATAAAATCTAGTAATACCTTTACTTTTTAGCTACTCTTCGACAGCAAGAGCCTGAGGAAATCTTGTTTTGCCTTTCATGGGGTCGAAGCAGTGCCGGTATGCTCATTTCGGGTCCTGGGCGTAGATCTACAGGCCCCCTTGACACTGGCGGATTGAAATTTATAGCCAGAAAATCTAAGTCCGGCTTATCCGGGCTTGGTCGCCCGCCCCAATAGATAAAGCGGCACTGGATCGTAATCTGCATCAATGGCACCTCAGAGGAGATCCCCCCCCCCCAAGTGCATCATTTCTGACAATAGCGATCTCCGTCGAAAATTTGAAGCTCAGTTTGTTTGTTTATCAAGCACTCCATGACCATCGTCACGATTCCTTATCCCGATGTTAGTAGAAAAAATCCTTGTCCCTTTCACTCCATGTCAACTGACATCGAGAATAACATGTGACATTCAAACTATTCTAGCTCCAATCTAAACGACACCGCCTTTAAGCAATTGTCAGATGCAGCATTCAAGACAGAGGGCGAATAGACCTTGTTTGGAAAGATATCTAGCACAGTAAATCGTTCTATAAACAATGCTGTTCGCTGATTAGTATCCATTTCTTTTCCCTTGCCTCACGATATATTAGTTACCAACTAGTTTTCCTTTCGATCACCGTCAACTTCATAGGAGTACCTGCGGCTTTCAAAAACGAAAACGACATTTGTCGATTTAAAACCGTTGGGTTACCCATATTACTCTTAGAGCTGCTGTAGTCTAGTTGGATAATGGTGACGAACTTGTGGATGGCGTGTTATGAATGCGAGTCCAAGGGCCACTGAAAACCAGCAGTGGAGAGGGGTTCAAAGTCCTTCCGTTGACGTAATGTGGAAGTTTGAGGATTTAAGATATAGCGGGTGTTACTCTCGCTTGACGATGGCCCCGAATTATTAGGTCTACCGCCAATAGTATGTTCGTATTGCGATATTAAACTTTCAAAGCCTCTGTTTGGCAATTTATAGTAGATAATTAATTAGGCATATTTCTACACAAAATCGATGTTACCTCATAACTAATATATGGTGAATCAACTGGCATGTCTTGCGTTAGTATAAAGTATTTTGTATATTCCAGTGGATACCATCCCATGTAAATATTGAAGGTAGTGAAAAAGCGGATGTGTGTATTTGCCAAGAAAGGTACAGGGTTATTTTTGAACGGAATCCCATTCGTTTCTATTCCCTTAGGCCTTGAAATATACTGGAATTTTTTTTTATTTTTAATCTCTTTATATGTACAAGAGCGTGAACTTAACGTGGAGCACATTTTCGAACAGAAAAACGCCTCTGTTTATATAAAAATTTGTGTCATTGTAACTCATGCATTTGCTTATATAATGTTTTTAATATTTAAAAATATTTTCATAAATAATTAGTTTTTCCTTCTAACATGTAAAGGGATAATTCATTTACCATTACGGTAAATGATAGGTAAAGGCAACAAAACATATTTTATAAAAGAAAAAAAATGAATGGATACTGATAAAAAGGAGTAGTATGATAAAATAAGTGATTCTCTACAGGATAGTGAAGCCAGAATATAATATTGTTTTGAGTACTTTTATATCTGAAAAAATATTCCGAATTTGGTCCCTATTCTTTAACATTAGCCGAAGACAGCCCACAACTACAGAATTATCAATTAAATCGAAGGGTAGACTCTGGGAGAATAATAAAGATGATTTGAATGAATTTTGTCTTGTAGGGCACATAGACTGTGTCTGATTTCAGATTAAAAACGGGGCATGATTGCCTCAACAGAATATGCACATTAACAAACAGCTATGCCCTATTAGTAAAACAGAGCACTATGAATAAACAACCCATACTCGTCTGACCTGACCTAGACACTAAATTACAACAAAGAGATGTTTTTTTTATTGAGAACATTTATAAACCCCGTGCACCACACGGGGGCTTATAACACAAAGGAAAGAGGGAAGGATTACAACACAAATATCCATGCCTTTTCCGGTATTCGAACCCAGTCCCTACGGCACCGCAGTCAGCGTCACTAACCACTATACCGGATAGGCGGCAGGAGGGTATGTTTAGCTGCTGAATTGGATGGTCAAGATTGCTTTCCCCCCTTCATTTTTGCGCTTTCGGTCCTTAAGATTTTAACTGTACAAATTTTTACTAGCTTTTTGTCTTGTCAATGTTTCAACTTTAAGTTTTTAGTTTTGATGCAGTATTGTTCTTTGGTGAGAGGCCTGATGTAAATGGATTGATTTCCGATTTTGCCATTTGAATCAATGATAACATTCATGCAATAATTTGTCAAAATGCTCACGTCTGCCGTCCATTTTGAATTCGTGAACATAATCTTTCCAGAAATTTTACTCGCCCCCAACCTAGACTTATGTATTGATTTTTAAGAAATGAAGTGTGTGCATTCGAAAAAAAGCAAAATTTGAAGTATTTCTAGATGGGAATCATGATAAAATGCTATTAATAAGATAAATGTAATAATATTAAAATGAATGTGAAAAATTCAGGATTACGGGGTTAGAAGATTCTCTAATTTTCTAGACCTTCTTTGATTAAAGGGAGGAGAACGACATTGAATGGAGTGCCATCTTAATTTGGTCAGTAAATTTATTTTTGAGATTGCACTAACCATAAGGAATAGAAAATATGTAATCTGGCTATTATTTCCTTCTCAAATGCTTGCCACAAATCTGTGACCAGTATGGATCGTAAATCCTTCTGTAATAACGCATTAGTTTCAATTTCTGTTTTCTTATAAGGTTACAATAGTTACTCATCACAAAAAAATTGATTTATCCAACAATTAATAATAATTCATTCCCTTTTTAAAAGAAAACCTGATAAACATGTTTTCTTCTTTGCGTATTATTTTTTCAAAATCATTAACCTATTTTAATTCGATTTTGAACGCTTTAGGCTAAAGATGATTGTGCTGTAATAAATTCCTCATTCAAGCTTGTATGTATGCAGGGACGCCTTAAGGCATGGGCCAACTGGGCCCAGGGCCTCACCCTCGGTGGGGGCCTCGTTTTGTTTTTGACTCGGTCTTAATAAGATAATTTTAATGGTAAAATGTATGGCCGTGGGTAGCCTAGTGATTAGAGCATCGGACTCCAGACCGGAGGGTCTGGGTTCGATGCCACTGAATACCACCGAGTATAGACGGAGTACGTGACGTTAAATCAGTGGGTCCGAATGTCTTGTGGGCGGTCGCAGCAGAAACCACGAGTGCTGGGGGCTGGAGAATATTTCCCTCCCCTTCAGTTCCATGCCAAAATTGTGGAGATAGGTGGTGTCTCCGTCTATCGTTAAGAAGTTCAACCTGTCTCACAGGCAATGGCAACTTTCATTCCTTCCCCCTGCGAGAAGGAAACAACAATGGTAAAATATTATTCCCAAACATATTCTCCGAAAAACAGAGAATTTCAAACTGACAAAAGTATTAAGGTTGTATTATTATGTGATGACCGTTATCCATGTCTATGCCCAGACAACAATCATTCAACTCATTTAATTGAAATGCGGCCATAGTTTGAGCCGGTTTGTGCTAAGACTTTTGAGATTGAGAATCGTGCACATTTATTTGTTTCAAATTATCGTTTGAACGAGTATTTGACATTGCATGGGGGCCCAGGGCTTCAAAGAACCTTAAGAAGTCCCTGTATGTATGAGGCTTTTAAATAGTGTCATTTTCATTTTGAAAAAGGATATGTAAAAAGTATTGATCAATATAATTTTCACATTCATTTGATAAAACTAAATGTTACCCCCTTCAGGGATTCATCTTATTTAGGTAAATATAAGATTTATGACCCTAGGTGTCTAAGGGATTTCTTTTTACCATAGGATTTGCAGTCTTTGATTAATGTAGGTGACCCCTTGCCCCAGAATTCTCAGGATCTTTTTCAAATTTCGATCCTTCTTGTCATTCGATTTTCCTCATTTTCGTGTTTTGCTTTTACAGGGTTAAGTTTAGCTTACATGTGCGCATTTTTTTCTGTAATTACCAGGTGTTTGGCTTAATATGGCCTTTATATCAATGAAATCAACCTAATTGAATCTTGTTATCATCTTGTAGATTTAAAATACGAGTAAATAAAATCGTACGTTCTACTTTAACTCGAAAGAAAAACTCGATTACTTTTAACGGAATAAGAAATAAAAAGGAGCAAATATACAAAAAATAGATTTTAATGTTAACAAAGTAACAGTTCATTCTTTGAGAAACACAGTTCATAACCAATTAAAAGTAAAAAAGAAATGTAAGATCTCGTTTAATAGAATCTTTCATACTTTTCAACATTTTTCAATTCCTTGTTAATCGCATTTCTTACTGGACCTTCCAAAATCCTAGAGACTCCTCTGCTGAAGAATCGAGCCACCAGGTTTGTAAACCGAGAGGCCACTCGATTCAAAGGTCCCAGGCCATCAAAATTGATCTTGACTCCTTCCAACTTGTTGATTTGGAGCTTTTCAATGAATGCCTTTCTGTCCCCTGATTGGTCAGGCTGTCTTTGTCTGGTATACAATACGTCAGCATCGACTTTTCCAATGAGCATGTCAAAAAATCCACGGAAAACTGGAAGTCCTGTGTCCATTTCCCAGAAGTAACGTCCTGTAAGATTACGGAAGCCGATTGGAACCAGAAAACTGAAGGTTGAATCTGTACATCGTACCAGAGCTGGGCCAGTTCGTTGAACGTTGGAAAGATTTTCTAATGTGCCATTGAAAAGCTTTAGTCTACCGAATCGCTCTGGAAGAAACGCTGGCTCTGGAATCTTTGGCCTGACTTCATCTAAAACTTTGTCGATGAATTCGTCAGTATTTCTTTTGGATGCGGCTGAACAGCCTGCTTGTTCACCTTCCGTTAAACTCCCTGCTTCAGAGTCTGTAATAGAATTTCAATGAAATGAATACATAGACCTGTTTTGTAAAAACGTGGCAATGAAAAACTAAAGCAATTTAAATAGCAAAAATGATGTCCGCCAACTATTTCAACCTGAATTAAATTTGAAGTATTATATTAATCTCTCACGTGCTTTTTAAAACACATTACAATAAAATTATGTATAAAAGAGTGTAGCCTTAATCAATGCATTTATATATATTTTAGCTTAGAAAGATTCTGTAAACAGTGACGTACATAAAGGTGGGATTTGCACGGTCAAACCCCCATACACAGAACAACAGATTTTTAATTTGTACCATAGAGTTCACCCCTCTGCCCTTTCGTTTACGAGTTTTCTAGAATGCAACTCCCCATATGAGAGAAATTAATGAACGCTACTATCTGCAAATAAACTTTTCAGGAGCTTACCCTTTTTAAGGTAATTTCGGATTTTTTTTTTTTTTTTACCCCGAGCAGTCCCAAATTAAACTCGTTTCGGACCCTGGGCGCAAAAGATCCACAGGCCCCTTTGCACTGGGAAATCGAAATTTATAACCAGAAAAAATCCGGTTCAGTCAAACTTATCCGGGCTCCTGGGCGCCCGCCCCAAGTCCCCAGTAGATAAACCGGCACTGACCCCGAGGTGTTCAAATAATCTGTGCTTTTGCTTTGGGGTTTATTGTTCCCAGTAAAAACAGGTGACACATCTCCGGAATTCCCAAGCAATCTCTCTCTGTTTTTGTCGTTCTGTTTTCTTCTTGTCTTTCTTTCTTACATTAAAATTTTGTCCAGAGTACACGGATACCAATCCCCCCCCCCCCCGCATAAATTAGGGAGTGTTTAGCGGAGCTTTGGCGCAGTCAAATTCAGCTTTTTACGCCAATAAACTCTCCTTATACATATGTACAGGGACGTCTTAAGACATGGGCCGACTGGGCCCGGTCCGAGGACCTCTTCCTCAGTGGGGGCCTAGTTTTTCTCTCGAATCTGTCTTAATAAGATCATGATCCGGATAATTTTAATGGGCAAATAATATTCCCGTACATATTCTTCGAAAAATAGGGAATTTCAAACTGCATGTCAACTGGCAAAAGTGGTAAGATTGTATTATTATGTGTTGACCGTTGTCCATGTATAGGCCTAGGCTTAATACCATGAACAATTATTCGACTTATTTAGTCAAAATTCGGCCATCGATCGAGCAGGTTTGTGCCTAGGTTCTTGAGATCTGTGAGTCGTGCACATTTATTTTTTTCAAATGACCGTTTGAATGGGTATTTGACAATGGATGTTATATACTGTCTATCTTTAAAGATCTCAGGTAAGGCCTACTTTTTCATAGGGACCCAGGGCCTCAAAAAATTTTAAGATTTCTCTGAGCCTAGGGCCTCAAAGAATCTTAAGACGTCCCTGCATATGTATTTATTTCAAAAAAATTTTATTTTTAGATATTATACTATCATGAATCGTATCATAGTACGACGTATCCATTAGTAAAAATAGCAGAAATTTGAAATTGATATACTTTAAAACTTTTGGTTGAAATCGATATGTTTCAGCAATGGAATCCACAATCCCCTTAACCAATCCATTATACAATTGGAATCCAGATGGAATAGACACCACAAAGGCCCATCCGATTGAGAAATGTTGTTATGTAATCCTATGATCAAATCTTTACTAATTATTACAATATATTAGTGATGGAAAGACATTTTTTGTTATTTGCCTTTTGAAAATGAGGAGGAAACGAAATGACACATGCCGGAACATGCTTGTAGATTCATAATTAACATATTGATAGACATACGAGGTTATTTTTTTGTATTCATTTACATGTATGCTAATTAAATTACAGGAAACAGATGGAATTGTATTCAATACATGAGAAAGGTACTGACTTACTGGAACATAACAATGCGTAGTGCAAGTAATATTTCGGATGGTGAAAACTTCCAAAATTTAAAGATAAATTTATTTGATAAAACTTAAGAACTAGTATATCTTACCTTTCGTAAAGCGAATTTCACTCAAATTTTCTAAAGAATTTAATTTTCCTTAAATAAAACGTTTTTTTCCCCTCCCATTTTAAAATAGTTTTTCAGTTTTTATTTTTAAATTCAAAAATCAGGTATGATAAATAAAATTTTATTGTTTTACGCAACCTTTATTTGTTTTTTGTTTTTTTCATTCTTATAACTGAACTCGTATACGTTTCTTAATTTTCTGAAACGATCGTTTTAATTTTAAAAAAAATATGCTTAGGTATTTCTGCCTAAAACTTGTAGTAAAATAAATGAAAATAACAATAAATGGGAATTATTTATTGTTATAAGCAATCAAAGTAATAAGTGATTGAAAAAAATTGTTACATTCATCAGCCGATATTATAAATTATCAATAAAGTAAGCAAATAATTATTTTAAAGATAAATTCGGTCTGGGTTTTTTTTTCTATTACTTTCAAAGTTTTTTATACTCGAAATTTAAGGAGACGTGGTACGATTTATGCAAAAAAAATTTTAATTTAAGGATTTTCAAATTTTTTTTCGTTGCTTCCTATGTGTGTATACTATTTAAAACAGATTTTGTGCTCATGAAAAGCTAGTCATTTAATTTTTTTAAGGAAAAAACTTAAAATTTGTGAAGTGATTTTAAAATGCTACTCCTCCTACAAAAAATTACGTACACGCATGAAATTTGATTTACAAGTATGTCAAACTATGTATAACAAAAGTGGGTATGGGTTTTGCGATAACATGATTGATATTCGTTCAATACTTCTTTTTATGAATGCTTATTAAAAATTCCTTAAAAAATGTATAAATTCTGAGTTCAATTATTTTTAAAAAATAAGTATTACTTTGACTCAAAAATCCATGCCAACTTTTGTTACACGTACTATTAGCAATAGGTAAAAAAATTCAAAGTATTAGGCACAATATAGAAAAAAAGCCTTAGCATTTTAAATGAAGACGAACTAAATATTTTATCTTTTTGAAGTAAGTCAGTTTAAAGTTTTGATTTGCCATAGGGATGTGAATAAAAACGAACGCAAGAGCTATCATAATTCTGCTTTTTTTAAGTTTAGAGCTTTCAAATTTTGTCAGGTTATAGAAAAGTACATAAAATATAATTTAATCCAAAAAAATTAAATTTGATTTTGTGACCGATTTTTGTCAATTGAATCGTATTGTTTCCCTTAAACTTTTATAGGTATAATAAAAAAATTAGCTACACTTGTAAATATATCTCAAAAAATATATACTTTTAAATGCTATAAGTAAAAATTTTATATATATATATGACTAGATGTTACTTATATTAATAAAATATACTATGAAACTCACATAAGAAAAAAATTCAGTTATACGTGCAAAACAATTGACTGAATCACTAGTATGAACACATTAAATTGCACATTTTTGGGATTATTGGACATTAGTTTTCAATGTATAGATATTGAAATCGAAAATTTTCAAACTCTGTTCATGATGGTAATTCATATAATAAAGTGTAAAACATATTTCTTAATGCAAAACACATTTCTTTCACATTCTTATTCATTTCTATTTTCTCAAGTTCTTTAACAAAAACGTAACAAAACCAATTATTTTAATCACATATAATTAATTTAGGGAAATATAAATTTTAATTTTAAAAAATTATAGCTTCAACTTGTAATGGTTCGTTATTCTTCGCGTAAATTACACTCTATATTAACTCTTTTAAAAGCTTCTTATTTTGGTAATTAAAAAATAATCTTAAGCCTTTTTACCATAGAATAAATCCTTTCCAGCCTCAATATTGTCTAGTTCTTTATCCAAATCATCGGTTCGAGAATAGTCATTTTGTCTTCTAAAAGTGATGTGATCTCTGGAATAGGCATTTCCACAGCCTACGACAGCAGTTATAGTTGCCAAAATAAGAATTATCCTTCTTGTATACATCGCTTTATTTTGTTGCCAAGTTTACCTTGGAATGTTTGCCAAGCACCGAAATAATAAGTCTTCCCCCTAAGAAAGAAAACATTAAAGGTTTTTCATTGTAGAATAAAGTTAGATCCTTATGCAGAAAAATATATTTAGGCTATCTTTCAAAATTATAAACTCTAAAGTCCACTCCTTTTTCTGAATTAAAGTAATTTGAAATATTTAATAAATAGAATTCAGACTTTTCGCTGTGGATTCGCATTTAGAAATACGATTATAACATTTTCTGGTACTTACCTATTAACCTCATACAAGTGATTTATCCCCAAAGATTGACTGCAAGCCAAAGATTTTACGAGTTATGGCAACCTGTTTCATTTTAAATCTATAATCAGTTTTATGAATATATTTTTCAACCTATAATTCGCCAATGGAAGGTGATTAATATTTTTTATACATTTCCACCATTCTCATGCTACATTTTGTAACAAATGTACGATTCCCCTCCCTCTTTATCTCTTTTTTTTTTTTTGTTGTTGCATTCTTTTTTTGAAATTTTAATTAATTGATAAAATTTTTTTAAAAAACATTGTATTAAGAATTTAACACAAAATCAAAATGAAAAAAAATATGCAGGATTATTAAGAACTGAAGACATTACTACAATTTTTACGGAATCAATAATCAGCGGAGTGTGTGTACAAATATTTGTACAAGTACAAATACTTGGAGTTATGGGACTTCCACATACCAACAGATTTTTAATTTCTAGCGTAAAGATTACGTCTCAGCGCTTTTATTGACATTTTATTTTCATAAATGTAACACCTTCTCCATAAGAAAAGTAGTTCGCGTATGCCTCTGTCACGATAACAATAATAGAAAGGTAGTTTAATTGTACTATTAAACGTATATAGTTTCTTTGAGTAATGGAATAAAATATAATATACATGTTAGCACATGAGGTCCAGCTTTGCCAGGGATACTTTAAGGCATGAACCAACTAGGCCCGGGCCCTCTGCCGCATTAGGGGTCTCGTCTCGTTCTCGACTCAGTCTTAATAAGATTAAAATTCAAATAATTTCAACGGTCAAATGTTATTTCCGGTAGTATTCTCCAAAAAACTGGGAATTTCGGACGATATGTCAACTGGTTACATGTGACGACCGTCGTCCACGCACAGGCCTAGGCCTAACACCATACACACCATCATAACTCATGCAGTCAAAAGGCGTCAGTCGGTCGAACGATTGTAAGTCGTGCGCATTTATTTGTTTCGGGTTATTGTTTGAACAAGTATTTGACAACGTATGCTATGCACTGTCTACTTTAGTGGGCCTACATTTGTTTAGGGGACCAGGGCCTACTTTTGAACAGGGGCCCAGGGCCTCAAGAAGTCTTAAGACGTCCCTGAGTTTTGTATTCCTAAATTCATTCAATTTCATTGTGAGTATAATTACCAAAAATGCGGTTTTTAAAAGGGACAGTTATTGTTATAAATATCAATTTAATTCAAGAATTCTTTTGAAATTAATTTTCCCATCAAAATGTTTCTATATAGAGAATTCGTTCCTAACTTGAATAAATTCTAGATAATTTTAAAAATTCAAAAAAAAATCAATAAAATTAAAACATTCAATTTGAGTTTGAAATTAAATAGAGGAAAAACCTATTCAATATGCAAAGTTAACATTTCAGTGAAATTAATGTGAATTT
Source organism: Trichonephila clavata (assembly GCA_019973975.1). Classification (NCBI taxonomy): domain Eukaryota; kingdom Metazoa; phylum Arthropoda; class Arachnida; order Araneae; family Nephilidae; genus Trichonephila; species Trichonephila clavata. The sequence goes on along the minus strand of BMAO01015464.1, from coordinate 113,397 downwards.
CTCAAATTTTCATTCCCGGAAATCAATGTTTGTAATGTGGTAACCGCATTAAAATTATCTTATTATTTTGATGTGTGTGTATTTATAATGAGTTCTTTTTTATTCTTAGTTACCTATCGAATCATCATCTAAATCTAAATCACTATTAAATAAGCATTTTCTAGCCTTATAAAGTCGTTAGAAAGGAACTAGATATAGCACCTGAAGTAAAATATACAAAATTCCTAGCCTATATACTTAAGCTTTAAAATCTAATCAATTCGTTTCCCTTTCTTTAAACTTAATTTCAGAAATTCGTTTTCTCTTTCTCTTAATGTTTATTTGAACAATTTTATTTTCAGTAAATATTTAATGAAGATTCCTTGAATTACCGAAAGAAACTCTTAAATTATTTGTAAACTTAAGAATCCTCAGAATATAAAATTATAAACATATATATGCTAATAACTAATGATTCTCTTTTGTTAATATCAATTTTTCGATGGGAAATGGCTCTTTTAAAGTATATAACGAATTCGCAATAGCAAACGACTTATAAACATTTTGAAGGGTATATGAAATGCAAGAAATTTACACCATTATTATCAATTTACCTCTTTACCAATCAGTTAAAATTAAATAAAATAATGGGATAATATATTTAAAATAATACTTACGTTCGGCAATACGAAGACAAGCTTGCTGTCATCTTGATCACATTCCGTTTATATACAATATGGAATCGGAAGCCATCTCTCAATTCATGTCTCAACAACAGGAAGAAGACTTGATTTTTAGAAACATTTTGGCTTGTTCTACAAGGAGGTTTCCAACCGGAAATAGGAAATAATTGTGCGAGTTGGCACCCTAAACGGATATTGGAAAATCTCGTATATCCGGTACCAGCCTTGGAATGCGAATGCAGAAAGGTATGAAACAAGCAAAGAGCCCTACTTTTTGAATACGCGCATTTCATCAGATTATAGTCAGTATCTGTTACAATATTCCGTTCCGTTTGGTTCCTGTTCCGGATTCCTTTATTTTAAGTTTACTAATATCAGGGCCGCTTTTCCGCTTAGGCACGCTAGGCCCGTGCCTAGGGCGCAAAAAGAGAAAAAAAATCAAAATTACAGCGAACGAACCACTACCCAGCGAATTATGTATGCGTTGTGTGTGTGCGTGGAACTTTGGAAAACATCTACGATGGAAAATGAAAAGCTTAACACTTTGATGTTGCGTTGCATTCGAAATTAAATTACAACGTAAATTGATTATAATGATGTTATCAACGATTTTGCTATGATTAAAGCTCGAAGAAAACATTTATTGTACAAATAGAATGACTCAGCAAAGAATAAGGATGTCTTAAAGTAAAAGATAGTAAAGAGATAAGCGATGATAAGTTGATAACTGTTCATACAATAATGTATACTCTTACTATAATTGAAAACGATTTCATTAATTTTCTATACTAATTCACAAAAGGGTGGGTGCTCCGTGATGCCGTGATGTAGAAATGAAAAGAGAGGCCAAACCATGCCACTATCCTTTTCTTATGCTACCGGTTGGCAGTCTGGGACACAGAGGTTCCATCAGTGGCGTTGCTGCTATTGGCCTTGGCGATGCCGTGCATCGGGGCCTTCGAGCACAAGGGGACTCTCGGCCTCAGACCACCAATCAAGTCGAACTTGAGATAATTTCTCCCAAAATTAAGATATAAATATAAAAGGTTGTAACATAACCATAATCATGACAATTCAGTTGAAAGTACTTTTGAACTTGTAGGGAATTTCCCGTCATTCTTTCCATTTTTGTTTAGTGTTGCGAATTTTACCTATTGAAATGTTTATATTATTTTCAATTTTTTTTCATTTTTCTATAAACTGGTTACTTGAAAGTTCCATGAAACCTCCCACCATGCTTATTATTGTATCTTAAAAAACCTACACAAGGGACAATTAATTTCCCAGTTATATTCTATTTTTAATAATAATATGATTCTTAGTAGGCTAGTTTCCTGTTTCAATAGCATTTCTTGGAAATGCCATAGACTGGTGAACCCCCTATCCTCTGCTCTTTTGCAAAGGTTTTTTTTTTTAAAAAATTAAAAATATTGTGCTGTATTTTCTTGTTTATACATAATTTTTGTATCATTTCCTGTCTATCTCGGTGAACCATTTTGTAGCTCTAAGCAATCTCGTGGGTGAATTCGATTCTCCCAAATAAATAGCCAGGAATTCTCCAACGACGTTTTGTAGCGTAGCATTACATTTGTCGTTCCTCTTAACGTCAGTAAATACTCGAGCCCATTCGAAATGTTTTACATAAATTATAAAACAGAAATTAGGAATAAAAAAATAAAAAAACCAGTGTTGCGCTTAAGCGCAAAAAATAAAATAAATAAATAAAATCCAAGAAAGAGATGATAGTAAACAAAAATTGTAGTTTTGTATATTTAAAATATTCATATATTTTTACTTTTTTATATATATATATTTGATAAAATCCAACCAAGATAGGGATCTCCTTTTTTTTTAGCACCAGGGCCTTTAGATACGCTACAGGGCTCCATATATAGTGGACAATGGAAAGACTGTAAAAAAAGCAAAAACAAAGAAAGGAAAAAGAGTAAGAGAGTCAAGGGAAAATCTCTCTTGAACCAAAACTGGCAAGGTAAAAACTGAAGGAAATACTCTGGAAATAGTGAAGGGGGGGGGGTAACAATTTGAAGTGCCTACCGCGCCACGGAGGTTAAAAACGGCCCTGAATAGATCAAATTTAGATCAATTCATCAAAATTTGATTTGAACTGCCCAAATAAACCTAAAGATTATGAAGACAAATAAATTTTTTGTAATGTATATAAAAAATACATTAAGCTGATACAAAAGCATGAACATTCTGTCATGCAACAACGTTCGAAGTTTCCGTGAAAATTTTGGGAAGCAGTTGCTACATGAACAATATATACATTGTAAAGTATATTTTTGAACTTAATGCGTTTTATAGAAATATATTTAAATATTCTGGAGGCTTTTCCTTCTCCCATTGTGCATATCATACACTTTCCGATCATTTTTTAAGCAGATAAAATAAATGAGAAATTAATACCTCTATGTTTAAAATACTAGCCGTTACTCATCCTTTTCGCTATATATTTCATGACATTGCAAAACTATACATTCTTTCTAAATTATTGTTATCTAAATCCCAGAATTAAACGTTCAGTTGTATTGAAACATTTTCTTAAGGCCCTCGCCTCTTTATTTAATGAGGGCAGGACTTCAATTTCTAAAACAGAGATTTGAATTTATTTTTATGGCCCCTGTAGCCTCACCCTCGTAGTCTATTTCCTCAAACACTATTTTTAGCACATCTATACTCAACAAAAGAAACATGCTTGCCGAATTACAAGACTGTAAGTCTGATTGTCAAAAATGAACCTTTTTTTTTTATCTGTAACGCCTCCGTAACCTCTCGCAAACCCCCTTGGCACACGATTTCCACATGTGGCCACGGTAGCCAAGTGGTCAAGGTATCGGACTCGTGGCTGGCGTGTCATGAGCTCAAGCCCAGTACCAATGAAGACTCACCGTCTAGGAAAGCGATGCACGTTAAATCTGTCGAGAGCAAAAACGTCCTCCTGTTGGTGTGGTAGTTAGGAGAGGGGGTTTCAGCTCAGGTGTCGTCCTCGTCACTTGACCATGGTTCAAAATTACGAAGTCCGTCGCCAAAAATTCTCGTGATGTTAATATTCTCCAACTCACTCTCTCACTCCGCAAAATCCGTTCTTAGCGCATATCTACTCAATAGAAGAAATATGTTTGTCAAGTTTAAAATCTGTTTATCTAATAGTTCGAAAATCAGAATTTTTGTCTATAATGCCCCTGCAACACTCCTTGGGAGTAGATTCCCGCAAAACTCGTTTTTACAGGATCTATACTCAACAAAAGAAACATGTTTGCCTAATTTCAGGACTGTGTGCCTCATAGTTCTGGAGATTTGCGATGAGTATGAGAGTTACTTTTCTCCTATATATATATATATATATATATATATATATATATATATTATATATATATATATATATATACATACAAAGAGAGAGATATAAAACATATTCGTGTTTAATACAGGAATTGAAAATTTAAACAACTTGTGAATATGGTATTATTTTTTATTTAATAGTGAATTTTGTAAAGCTTCGATCTAATAAGGGTTTGTAGAAAGAAAATGTGACTTTAAATTCAAATTTTCATAAAGTTTTTTTCCTCCAGTGGGCTACATATGGGCAACTAAGCCTTTGCAAACACGGCAAGTCCCCAAATGTGAGAGCCATTTCATGGTGGCACCACCTAGTGTTGACTCTAGCTTCTAAATTTGGACGCTTGAATTAATTTTAATTCAAACTCTCGTCGGCTGTTAAACATTTGCAGTGACTCAATTTTGCCGAGAGCACTAGAGCAAATCGGTTCTCAAGAGATCTTTTATATGCCACATAATCACATGACATTCGTGCCTACGAATTTTACATCCAGAAGTTCTATCGACTCCAACCGGGATCGAACCCACAATCTTGAGCTTACGAAGTGGACACGCTACCTCTTCGCCACCGCGCCGCGTCGTCATTCACAAAGTATTGCAAATGACTAACGATAAGATTGGCAACTAAACTGATACCACTTTACGATATGTTTCAATGTGTATAAATATTAATTGTAAAAATATTAATTAAAATGAAACAAGTAATATAAAAAAATTAAGTCAATTCCTACTTTGAATGGATGAATAGAAAGTATTTTATTAAAGATTGAAAATTTGAACATTTACATCAAGATATATATAGGGAGAGAGTGAACTAATAGTAGGAATTGAAAAAAAGAGCATGATTTGTCTGCATTGTTGTAACAATGCACACCCGGTTTGTCTAGTTTGACTGAAAAACCGGTTTTCGACGCCAAGTTTTGTCATTGTTTTAGCAGTTACATTGTTACAACAATGGAGAGAAATCTAAGTTGGCGTCGAAACCCGGTAATTAAATTATATTTAATTTATTTAATTGACTAAACGGTAATTAATTAACCAGTAATTAATTAGTTAATATTTGAAAAAACCGTATTAACATCAAGTGTCATTCTACAAGTTTAGAAAAATGTATTTGAATTTGATTGGATGAATAAAAAGTATTTATTAACGATTGAAAATTGAAACAAGATAAATATATATATATAAATATAGAGAGAGAGTGTGCTAATTGTGTGTAGGAATTGAAAAATAACATAAGATATGCAATGTTATTAGTATACCTTCAATAAAATATTGAAATTTAAATGCGAAACTTATCCCTGAAAAGGTCTGCTTACTATCGCAATATCAGCAGTATAATGTGCTACTTTCAATTTGATTCCTGATTCTGAATGTGCAACTATTAAACAATTTCTTTGTGGACTCAAAATATATTTCGTATGAGAAAAAATTTGTTCACATGTATATATAGAACCAAAAGCAGACAGGAGAGCACATACAGTTTTCTTCAAACATTTAAATCGCTCCGGAGAAATGACATAAAACAATCCAAAATAGGGATGTCGGTTTATCGATAGATCTTACAGATCTTTAGTAAATTCTGTTTTCAATAAATTCTGAAGATTTCTTTTCACGACGCAGTAAGAAGTGATGTTTCATTTTATACAAATATTACACCATCTTTTTTACTTGAAGTGAATATTTACCGTTAGAAATGAGTCACATTTAAACAGAGGACGTTTTTTTACATAAATCATTCAAACTATACGGAAGCAGATTCAGCAGAATTGTTTTGATAAAGAGTTAAAATTAAGAATGTGCCTTTAAATAAAAAAATGCGTGAGGCGTTGAGAGCAGACACAATGATTTAACCTAATCGTATGTCTTTGTACAGTGGTGAAGACTGCCACTGTGCGAATTGCTCCGCGTGCCACATGTGGCACGCGTTCTGAAAGCTGTTCTAAAGCAAACAAAGAATATACTTTTGAGCCACTAACAGAGTTTGTTTTGGGAAAAAGAAGGGGGGGGGGTGGAATAGGAAAATAATCAGTTACAAAATACAAACAACTCATAAAGACAGGCGATCTGCATTTTAAAAATAAGTTTGAATATTTATTAACTGCTTTCAAAAATTACATTTGGGTACTTTTCTATTTCAAGCCATAAAGTGGTGCAGGCCATAAAGTCGCCAAAAATGATACAACCGACGGCAAATGAAATATTCCCTCTGGTAAACTTTTACTACCACATTTTCAAAGCAAGTCTCTCGTGATCTTTCTTATCAGTTACTTCTTTTTCATAATGCATCAAAAATGGATGAAAAACAAATGAGAACTGCACTCAAGAGCGAAAACATTATGACCATCCCTACATTTTGCAATGAACTCGTCTGGATGACGTGGAAGGCACGTGATCAGGTGGAAGTGGTATTTAACTGCTGCTGGAGAGTCTGAAGAATCATTCTTTCACTTACTTCTGTGTGCGATGGGAAAGGCTGTGGATCTAAGCGACTTTGATAGAGGGCAGATTGTAATAGCTCGAAGGCTCGGAACAAGTATTTCAGAAACTGCACGACTCGTGGGTTGTTCGCTATCTGCAGTTGTTAGTACTTATGCAAAGTGGATAAATGACGGTGAAACTAGCAGTAGACGACATGGTGTTGGACATCCACACGCTATCAAAGAAAAGGGTCGTCGGAAATTGTCTCGCATGGTGAAGCAAAACCAGAGCCAGACAGGGGCTCAGCTGACACCCCAATGCAATGCAAGGCCAAGTAGAATAGTATCGGAGCACACTGTTTAGCGGACACTGTTGGATATGGGGCTAAGCAGCAAACGTTCCACTCGTGTGCCTTTGCTGACCAAGCGTCATCCCCAACTGCGCCTGCGCTGGGCCCGGGAACATCGCGACTGGTCCATGGATCAATGGGAGAGAGTTGCCTGGTCAGATGAATCACGGTTTGGTCATTCATCACGCCGATGGCCTTGTCAGGATACTCCATCTTCCAGGCGAACAGTTGCTCCCTCAATGTACAGTAGGTCATACACAGGTCGGTGGTGGCGGTATTATGCTTTGGGGGACGTTCTCTTGGGCGTCTCTGAAAGCCGTAGTTGTGGTAGAGCAGACCATGAATGCTACAAGGTATTTAAACATAATTGCGGACCAGTTGCACCCTTACATGGCCTCTGTTTTTCAGCTGGAAATGGAATGCTCCAATAGGACAACGCCCCGTGTCATAAGGCTAAAATTGTGTTGGAGTTTTTCCAGGAACATGATTCTGAATTCCAGTTAATTTCCTGGCCGCTAACTCACCAGATCTCAATCTGATAGAACACATTTAAGATGTCATGGGACGGCAGCTCAGAGTTCAAAGACCACCAACTCGCCATATCTGTACAATCTGTCTCCAAGGACTTGTGGCATCCATGCCAAGGTGGGTTGAAGCTGTGTTGAGCGCCAAAGGTGGGCCAACTCGTTATTGACAGATGGTCATAATGTTTTGGCTCTTGTGTGTAGTATTCATTGATATTTTTTATGGGTATATTTTGTGTTATTGCTAATAACACCTCTCTGGCGAGATTTGCGCCGGCGAAACGTAAAAGTCTCTAAATTTGTATACAGTGTAGTGATATTTAATAAACATGCCCTGTGTGTGTTAATAGTTATTTCTAAAGATAATCGGATTTATTAGATATAAAATTACAACTGACTTCAAGTCTAACATTTTTTATTTGAAAATATACCGCAAAAATATATTCTTAAATACAAATAAGAGTAGTGAGTTATCACATTCGAAATATCGTTTTCAGAACTCTTCTGCAACAACAGATGCTTCGATGATTGTCAAATTTTAAATTCTAAGCTTTTAACAAATATTTTTGTTTTAAAAATTATTAAGCTTACAATTAAATAAAAGTTACTCGAATCAACTGCATATATTTACATTTAAAATTAATGTATTTATATATTGGTTTTATTTTAATAAAATAACACTTTTTTTCAAAATTAATATCCTTTCTAGAAGTTATATTAATCCACGCTTGAGAAATATTCTTTTATGTTTGAAGAAAAATCGAATATTTCATTATTGCTCATGAAACCGTCTCGAAAATATTTGCTTAAGGGGCGTTAATAATGTCAATTTGAGTTATATCTTGTTTAAGATTTACTTAGAGAAAATTTAATTTCCTTTCTGTCAGTTTTAGATACCTTCTTTTGATCCCTAATATGTTAAATATTCTGTCCTCTTAAAAATTATAAATTCGACGTAATTCTTCTTTGCCTCTTTAGTAACCACAGTTTCTTTTATGGATAAACTGCTCTTTTCAAGAACACAAAGTCTTTCCCTTAAAATTTTTGGAAATAATCTAAATGCCAAAGAGTTATATAAGTTAAACAATAAGTGGCCATGGAATACATCGCAGTGATTCCTAAATCGAAAAGTGACGCTAATGTTAAAGAATTTGAAAAAATTGAAATATACGTCAATCAAGAAATTCTACCAGAAGATAAAATTCTCAACGATTTATCGCCAAGTATTCATTTGATCTCGCTTTTTGGAATTTTTCCTCAAGACAAAAATTCAGATAAGAAGATTTCACAGTGCCATCGTTTTCTCAGCAGAACTGTTCAAAACATAATTCACGTGTTTTGGTTACACATTCTCATTGTTGCATTTTTACTGGTGATACCAATCGCCCGTCCGCTACAATCAAACTTCACTCTAAATCTAATGGATATAGTAATAGCTATCATACGCTTCGTTTTTCACTTGAAAAAGGATAAAATTTATTCAACAATTCGCAGCATTGAAAATTTCTATTCTTCCGTGACAAATGATACTTATAAACCGATGAAAAACTCTTTAATAACATTATTTTGCGGATGTCTGTTGGCATCGTTGGCAATGGCTATACCTTCCCTCGAACATTTAAGAGTTGCTGGAGTTATGGAAGATTATTCGAAGAATTACATGTTTGGTTTAAACATCACAAAAGACGAATCAGAATTTTTCTATATCCTTCCTACTGTGATAGCGACTATAGTTGTTTTCTGCCACCATTTTGTCCCCATGACTTCATGTATCTTTATTTGTAGTATTTATCTTACGTTCAAAAAATCCATAGATAAATTTGAAGAAAAAATCAAAACAGACCGACTGATGAAAAATGTGAACATCAACACTTATACTGCTTTGTATAACAGAATGATAGAAGTTCTTGCAGATGTAGAAGACTTATTGTCAGCCTCTACTTTTTTCTTATATGGCTGCTTGTTGACCAATCAACTCTGTGTGTTGACGCAGATAATTGCCAATGGTGGGATGCTGACTCATCCAGCTTCAATTACGATGCAAGCATTGGTATCGATCAAGAATACTGTTATTTTCTACTCCATAACTTGGATTGGCTCGTCCGTGACTATAGCGATGAGTAATGTTGGAAGGCAATTAAAATGCATGACTGTTGATTCTAGACATGATTTTGAAAAGTTATCGCTACTGTTGCAAAATGCTTGCAGTACCTCTCCCTCGCTGACGGCATGGCAAATGTTCCGTTTGAGGAAAAATTTGATTTTGACAATGTCAAGTGTGATGATATCTTATGGAATGTTATTAGTGCAGTTTACGAATCAAAATAAATGACAAGCAGAATGTGCATCCAAGTTGCGAAACACCATATATATTAAAATCCTATCTTAAGCATTAGTACAATAACATATGCCCTTACTTTTAATTGGAATGCATAAGTTCACCTTCAAAACACCATTTTCTGTTATATTACCAATATTTTTTTTAATTTGATATTTTGGTGTCTGATATTTTATCTTCAAGAATATGTATGTCCTTATCTTATTAATAATTGTATGGAACAAGTTGATCATGAAATATTGCTACCAGAAGTATACTCCTGCAATTTCAGAATTTTTTTTCTATTGTATTTTTCTTTGAAGTATTGTAAAACATTTTTCATATTATCACATTTTAATTGCATTTTCATGTTGTCGCATAATTTTATGCTTTAATTAATCTCAAGTTTTGCATCTATGTTTTTTACATGTCTATTGATATAGAGAATGATTTAGCTTTCAGTTTGATTAGACTTTTTAACTATACTTAAAGGTGAAAATTATAATAACTTTTAAGGAAAATTTCAGCTTTTAAACTAAAATCAGTGGCACAACAGCCTATAGCAAGCCAAGGTCTACTGTGCCCATCTCAGTTTTCGTGACCTTGGGCACTGAGGTTCATGAGCAGATGTTCCAGTCAGGTGGTCAGTCTGACGCCAAACCACCAGTGTTTAGTTCCCATGCAAGCTTAATTCTCCTTTATCGACACACTGAAGGGATGAAAGGCTGAGTTGACCTTGCCCAGCCCGGGGCTTAAACCTCGGACCTGCGGTGTGGAAACTCAGCTTTTAAATACTTAATCATTATATTCCAGATAAAGTCAATATCAAGAGAATAGTTTATTTTCTAAAAAAGTAGTCGGGATTATTCAGTTCATAAAATGAATTTATTCTTTCCTTCATGTGAATTCTTTACTAAATTTATTTCAATTTACTTTCTATTTTGTTATTATATTTTGAGAAAGGCCTGATTCCCTCTAATTTTTAGTATGAAAAGTGTTCTATACCAACAACAAAAAAGAGAGTCTATTTTTAACCTCTCATAAAATCTCAAAATATTCATTTTAGTGGAAAATTTCACAAAAATCAACCCCAAAAGTGCATTGATACCTTAGTGTGGTAGATTCTAAATATTTTATGTCTAAAAGTAGTTCTGATGCTTCTAATGCCCAAGCCCTAACATCTTTATCAATTTTTTCTATTAGTCTTAAGTAAGAAACTTCATGAACTAAATTACACTATATGCATGTTTTTCAGTGTGTAATATTCATATGGAAAAATCTATTCCGTTTTTAAAATTTTATTTTAAGATAAATATAAAAGTTTTAACTATGCAATGTGGTGACTTTCCGTTTTTTGTGTGAAAACAGTTTTCATTACTTGCTACTTAAAAAAATAATAATAATTCAGTTATTTCTTTCTCCATCTTTGTTATGTGTATAATTTTTCCAGTGAATTTTTTTTTTGTTCCTCTCTTCGCTCATTATTAATGAATACGGTTTTATTTTTATTCTGAAATATTTTTTGAGATGAAAATTCTCATTTAAATCTTCTAATATATTTTATTTCAAGAGAAGACAACCTTTTTTGTGATATCAATAATTTCTACATGAATAAATAAATTTCTCATATGTGGAATACGCTTTAAATTTGTTTTTATGCTTCAATGACTTGTGTATTTTAAATTTAATGTATATCAATGGAAATTCAAGTTTTTATTGAATGCTTTGAATTTTTGAACATATTCTTACTGATATTTTGAGACTGGTTGTGATTTTTCTTGCGTCTGAATTTAATGAGTCTTAACTCAAAAATATTACCTCAAAGTATTAACTCAAAAACTATCTTTATTTTGTTTTCGATATAATTTAAGGCAATGCCGTTATTGTGATAAAATAAAAATTGTCTTCTCTCCAATGAAAACTTGGAACACATTAATTTTTTTTTATAAGTAGTGCTCCATTTTTAAAACAATTTCATTTGGTTGCCATTTTGCAAAGTGGTTAGTTTTCTTACATGTGAAATGCATTTTAAATTTGTTAGTTATAGTGGCATTAGTTAAAACTTTGAAATATTTCATAAATACACTATTTCGCAATTTAAGAAGTAAAGGTAAGTATATCAGTTTAGTATTACATTATATAAGACGCGTGCGCGAAGTAAAAAATATATTTTAACAGTTGTTTTATTCCAATAGAAATTAGTAATACGAAAACGTATTGCTCTATGTAGGATGGAAAAGTCTGAATTTAATATTAGTATCGTGATCGCAAATTGTTAATATCTGTTGTTGTTTCTTATGCCACCTGATCTCGGCTGCGTCCCGATCCAGGTCCCCAAAATTCCTCAGTGCAAGGGTACGCCTATCGTTGTCCATAGCCATGAGCACCATAAAGGTGACAGTACAATTTTTAGCTTGATTCTACCCCCAATTTTGAGGGAGAACTTCCTGGGGAGAGTCAGGGGCTTCCCACCTCTCTTCCCCATCCACCAACCTCACGAGAGGAATTGCGGCTCGACGGCTATTTAGAGTACCCCCTTGCCGCAAAGGCACTATACATTTACAAACATCCAGGCCTCTTCTCCAGGATTCGAACCCAGGCCCTACGGTACAGCAGTCAGCGTCGCTAACCACTATACCGGATGGACGACTTGTTAATATCTGAATGTGATAATGAAAAGTGTTTGGATTTTGCATGAACCAAAAATGTCAGAGCTCAAAATAATTTTTTTTAAAAAAGTGACATGTTTGTTTATTTATGAGCTTTGAAACGGAAAGAAGTATTTGTGCATACAGATGAATATTTTTCTTCTTTTCTTCCTCCGTTGTGAATAGCTTTTTCACTTTGATTTGAAATCGTTTCTAATTTTTTTAGTTGTTGCTAGCAACAAATTTTAATTCAAAAAGTCTATTATCATTGCTTCAAGTTTAGAACAAATAATGAGTAAAGTTTAATACACAAATCAATTTTATTTGAATGTAAATAAAATTTTATTACTAAATGCCAACCCATGGAGCTGTATATATGATAACTGAAAATTTTTTCTCGTATGTTTTGTAATTTTAATATGTGTTAATAATTTATTCAGATATTTCTATTTCCAATGAGGCTGCGGATTGGTAATTACCATTGCAGACCAAGTACATTCCTCGGGAGCCAGTGTCACTTTTTAGTGCAGTACCTTATATGGGTGGAATACCAATCAACACAATGTAATTTTGACGTCCCGTTTCCACCCAAAGGAAGACATCTGGGCTCGACGATGTGAAATGGTACTAGGAATTTAATCTTGCCGAGAGCACCCAAGCCAAATAGGCACTCTAGGGTCTTTTAAATGTCGTGTAATCATACAACATGGACGCTGTCGATTTTCTGCATCATGAAAATCCACCGTCTTGGGCCGGGGTCGAACCTTGGGCGTAGAAGGTCAGCGACAAACCAACTATGCCACCCAGCCGGCTTTCATTTAAATGTAATAGTGATTATATTGGTAGCAATTAAAAATGTAAATGTTAAATCTTCTTTTGAAATAATTTATTGTTTGTGTTTGTTCATCTGTAAACGAACATGCGCTACAGTGCGTTTAAGAACATTAAAATGATTATTCGACTTGGTGCTACTTCATTAATCAAAAATTATGAGGTTCATTCAAATGAAACCTGTTCAGTGCGTTAAACTTTGCATTACACGTAAGGTGGCCCGTAACTGCGTGTATGGTGGCACCATCTATCGGTAAAGATACTGAAACGGGCGCAACTTTTGACGTTTCATAGCGACAGTGTGGTTTCACGCCGAAGAGAAGGTGGTTACAAAAGTTATCGCCCACTATTGAACATGCAGACGAGTAAGAAGGAACAACGAGGAGGGATTCGATTTTTAGCCGCGGGAAGAGTTGGAGGCCGTGAAATGCATCGACGGATGAAGGCTGTGTATGGTGAGTACAGTCTGTGTAGTTCAGGTGTTGTGGAATGGCGCAAAAGATTCCTTGAGGGACGCAAGTTACTGGAAGACGATGCTTGTGTGTGTGTGACCTGGACAGGCTCATTATGCCATCACACCGGATATGATTGCGGAAGTGAATGCTTTCGTCTTGGACAACCGCAGAATCACCGTAGACGAGTTCTATCGGTAAATGGGTATTAGAGTGGGCACTACTCATACCATAATGCATCAACAATTGAACTTTTGAAAAATTTGTGCGCAGTGGGTTCCCCACCAACTGACCGCCGAACAACGCAATACTCGAATGGCGCTGTCTTTGAGTCATCTGCAACGTTATCTTGAGGAAGAATACGGTTTTCTGTCACAAATTGTCATTGGTGATGAAACATGATGTCACCATTTTGAACCGGAAAGCAAGCGTCAGAGTAAGCAGTGGAAACGTGCGACGTCGCCACCACCAAGGAAATCAAAGACCGTGCACCTCAGTTCTGGTAAGGTCATATGGTGTCCTCCTTTTTTACCATAAGGGTTTTTTACCATTTGTCGAGTTCCTGGAACGGGGAACCACCATCAATGCCCAGCGTTATCACGCCACTTTACAGAACCTTAACCAAGCCATCAAGTCGAAATGCCCAGGCATGTTGTCCAATGGCATTATTCTCCGGCATAATAATGCCACTCAACACAGGGCTAGTACGGGGAAGACGACATTGCAGCAGTTTCGGTGGGAAAGGCTGAAACATCCACCGTTCAGACCAGACCTTTCACCGTGTGATTTTCATGGTTTTTGGACCTCTAAAACGAGCTATTCGCTTACATCGATTCACAACGGATGACGAAGTGTGTGACTGGGTCCAAAAACAGCCTACTAGCTTCTTCAAAGATGGAATCGAACGACTAATGTCGTCGTGGGATAAATGTGCCAACAATTTTGTGACTTTTTTTGAGTATGTGTACTGTGTGTAACTACATTTTTGAGCTAATAAAATCGTTAACGTTACTTTCCACTAGTGAACGGGTTTCATTTGAATGCCCCTTTTATTTTACTGCCTTTGGCCATTTTATTCACTCGATTGTATTTTCCTATATATTCTTCTGAATTATGTGATATACGTAATTCTGTGAAAAAAAATGCACTTATACTTTAATCCGTTAATATAAATACTTTAAACATTTGCTTAAGAATATCTTTTTAATATAAAAAAAAGAAAGAAAGTCAGTATATTTTTACAGAAACATAAAGAACTTATAAAACATGATAAATGCAGTTGAATTTTCATTTTTATGAAGTCCAAACAATAACTTAAATATAAGGTAAATAAGTCCAAGCATTTTTTAAAACAAAGAATACAATGATACATAAAAAATATCACACACAATACTTTTTAATCGGTTTTCCCCCCCTTGTGTCTAAGAAGAAAAAATAGAATTTTAGTGATGTATTTTATATACATAATTTGTTTATATTTATCCAACATTCCCTGCCGAGAGCAATAATTATTTTATTCAGATGAAAAACCCATATGTATATATTGAAGAATCAATTAATTATACAAATGTAATGTACAAATATTAAATAATTAATACATTGCTACAAAATCGAAGTACAGAGATATATAGCTAAGCATTTCATTACAAAATTAATATACAATAATATCAAAAAATGATGTTATGTGTTACATATAGTTAATATATAGGTATTATAAAAATGATTTTTTTATTTATAATGAAAATAATTACGTTTAACGTATTTATGTTTATCATTTTTTTTTTTTTTTTTTTTTTTTGTTAAATGAAATAACAAGTTGGAATATCTCTTAAAACTTTTATATTTCGTTGCAGCTTCATTAATAATAATTAAAATCAAACAACCAATGATTATTTGTAATTCGATAACTTTGATTTATTCGTTTTCTCTTCGAATAATCTCAAATATTCAGACTTCTATTATTTTTCTCCCCACAATCATTTTACACTGGAGACTGTGATTCCATCGAATACAAAAATCAGAGAGATTTTCTACAACAGAAAAACTGTACAATATATAAAATTTAATTGATTTATTGAAGAAACTATTTAATATTTTCTAACAAAAACTAAATATTAGGCAAACGATTTCCTTTTTGAGATTTATCATCTATTTGATTGTTTGATTTGACAACTATTAGTTGTTCTATTAGAGTTTGTCCCATTTTTATTTATTTACAATAACCTAAATTCAATTAATTAAAAAAAAATATTGCCATAACAGTGACTTTTTTTAAAAACTTATACAGGAAGAAAATGAAATTATGAAAGGAATTATATTTTTGGTGCAAAAAAAAGGCACTAAGGTTTCGATTAAGTATACGGATTCGATTTTTTCCATCAAAGCTTCACTCTAATATAATTCTTGTAGAAACAATATGCTTTGTTCTTTTTCGTAACATTTTTGTTCTATTCAAAGTACTTATTAACTTTATTCAATCATAACTGATAGAATTGATAAAACAATAAACAGTTAAAAGTAAATGATAATAAGAGATACTAATAAGTAAATGAATTTTTTACTTTGTAGAATTCTAAGAGATTTATACTACTGAGGATTGTATACTATTAAAAATACAGTTAAACTCTCAAACATCTATACATCTTGACATAAAAATAATTTAATTGACTTGACTGAGTCATCAATTTATACGTCAAAAGGAGCACCTTTTAACTTAAAATGATATCGTAAGTTTACTCAGTTCTGATTCTAATGTATCTTTTAACAATTTTCCTATCTCATCAGATATTTGCTTGGACCACAAATTCAGTATTATATTTCCCAGTATTTTAATGAGGGGATTAAAGGGTCCCAGTCCACTAAAGCCAAATGTGATTCCTTCGAATTTAGTCAAAAGGGTGTTTGTGACATCCAGTTTGATGCCGTCCGCCATGTCTAATGTCACTTCAAGGTCAAACTGAACTTGTTCGGCCTTAGTCCATATTTTGCCTGCAAAGGTGAATAGGAACGATTGTTTCCAGTTGTAGCTGACTATAGCATCATTCAAACCGAGAAGTGTGTTGACTATCACCTTTTCATTATCACAATAAACGTCGATGGCAGAATCGTTGCGCAAGGTAGATAAACCACGCAGGACGCCATCTTGCAAATTTCCGCCAAACGCTGAGCCAATTTCCATAGGATCGTATTTGTGGAGACCTTTGAGTGCTTCATAGAACAGCTGAAATAAGTGGAATAAATATAACTCCATTGGAATGAAATTAAAATATGATGGGCTAAATTCGATACGATCACGTGATAAATGCAATCACGAGTTCTCCATTCAATTTGAAACTGACATTAGACTTGGAATTGCTGTTCCATTTGTAAAATTTAGATAAAATTTCAAACTTGATAATTTGATAAAAATGTTCGTTACTTAAGTATTATCGCAATCGTTTTGGCGACATTATATGAAATGAAGCACATGGTTGCCAATTCAGCCCATGCAACACATGCGAAATTGCCAACTTGGTGAGCTATCTTGAACGTTGGCATTTTTGCGATAATACTTAAGTACCAAATGTTCAAGTATTAATATTCCTTCTCTCTCTCTCTCAAAAAGTTTTCCAAATTTAAAAAAAATTATAATATACGTGTATTTCTGTTTAAGGCAATTTGTTTGCCTATGTGAATTATTATTGTTGATAAATTTGTACTTATAAAAGGAAATTTCTGTAAAAAACAAGATTTGGCAACAATGAAGAACATGAACTGATTGGCTGAAAACACGTGATGATATTTATCATGGAACTATGACATTACATTAATTTATGAACTGATTGACTGAAACACGTGATTGCATTTTGTCATGTAAGTATGACGTCACATGAATTTATAGCCCATTGACATTTAAAATTTTTAAGCACTCAGATTTTATATTCATTTTCGAAAGGGAAAAAGTGAGAAAATTTAAATTTGTTAGAATGAAACGGAATAAACTTGGTTTAAATAATTATCTTAATTATATTTGTGTAATACGTTTATAGTTAAGTGTTTTTATATTTATATTTTGATCCTATATCAGAATTTTTCATAAACCATATACCATTTTAAAAGGTCCGCGAATGTTTTCGAACCAAAGGCTTTTTCTACTTCCAAAAATGTGGATTAAAATCAGTTTTTCACATTGTATTTCCAAAACGCTAGAAATAAATTCATGACATGCGAATTTGAATATTTGCCCTTCTGAGGTAAAATTCTTGAAATAATTTGTTTCCTATTTTCTTTTGTTGCAGCCAAGTTCCACAACCTCATTTTTAGAAATTAAGATAAATATTTGAAAACAGATGGAGGGGGGGGGGAGATATCGAAACAGAAATCTAATGCAAATGAAAATGACTAAGCCGTTTATCAGAACACTGGAACCCACGTGTGCGATAGTCACGAAACAATGGCATCGGGTTACCAGTACTTGGCGCATTTCTTAACTTTGGCGATTTCCACCAATGTGGATGCGTTAATACATAATTACCTAAAAACGTCTATCACATTACATTGATACTTCTGAGTGTGATGCATATGATTAACATAGAAAAAAAGTTTTATTTGTATTTACTTTAATTCAAAAATTCACCACTTATTCTAATTTATCTGATTTTCATTTTTATTTAATGCTTACATGTAGATCGGAAATGAATCAATTGTTTTTATTAAAGGGACATCTTTCACATTTATGCAAATGCAAATATATTTATTTTTCGAAATATCATTGAAATTTTTCTTTTGGGTTGAATATCACATATATTTAAATTCTAATTTTTTCCCCATATGTTTTTTTTAGTCAAGAATATTCATATTCAGTATTTGGGTAAAAATATTGCAAAATCAGGATGTTAATAAAATACACTGCCCTAAAATTCCATGATAAAGTGAAAATAAAATTGCCTTAAATCGAAGTTGCATTATATACGAAACACAATGCAACAGGATAAAATTACATCCAAAATCTTTTGCATTAATCTTTTGCAAAGCTTATCTTCATTAAATCAAAGGGATACCAAAATATAATCGATAAATCTAAAAAAAAAAAAGAATGATTTTTGAAGATTAAATATTTTTGTGATGCTTACTCTGTTAATTTTTATCAACTCCATCATTTGCAAAAAAAAAAAAAAAAAAAAAATGAAAGAGAAGATATTTTCATTGCTTTTTCAATGGATTTAAACCAAATAATACAGAAAATTGCATTAACTTACGTCCGGAATCAAGCCGGTGAGTCCAAGAAAACAGATGATATTCCTTTTTCGACGAACTTTGCCATTTTTATTATCAGGTTCTGCTAAAAAGACAAGTAATATTATTTTATACGTAACAATATTGTAGAGACGTAAAGGCAATATTTGGATTTTCGCGCACGACGAAAGACAAAAACAAAGTATACTTAAGAAACAATAGCTTAAGTTTCTCACGTTCAGAATTTGATTCCCTCTACACAATATTTTAAAATAAAAATAAAAGTCTTAACGATTTATATGTTCTACGTAGACTACTGATGACGGAATAAAGTTTGTAAATTTTCGATGAACGAAAGAAATACTGTGACGTCGTTACTATATTAGGCTCAATGATGATACATGAATCAATTTTTTATTTAGTCATGAACACGACACATAAAAAACAGATTTTAAAATATTAATACTTTTCTGAGATGGTGGCGACAAAACGGACCATCGGGCAGTGCCGATTTAAGCTCATTTCGGGCCCTGGCAGTAGAAGATCTGAAGGCCCCCTTGGCACTGGAGGATCGAAATTTATAACCAGAAAATCTGGTTAAGTCCAGCTTATCCGGACCCCTGACCCCAAGCACCCAATGAATAAACCGACACTGCCATAAGGGCATCCATTACACTTGCCCTTGGTAGATACCAAATCTCCACATTTTAGCGCTCGCTAGCGGAGATTACCAACCACTCTATACCATAGTACAAACTCCGTATATCACCTAGAATACTTTGCTGTTCGGCTCGCTCAAGCGCAATACATCGGGTGAGCCTGGTTGCCATTTAGGATAATGGAATATTGTTCTTAGCGATACAAAAGCTTTTAGTAAAAGATCTCGTAATTTGCGGCCCCAAATCAATGAGAATAAGACCAAGCACATGCCTTGCACTAAATCATGTTTTAACAATTCCCCCTTTAAAATAAAGAGTATAATTTTGAAGTTGTTGATAGTTTCACTTATTTAGTTCGGAAATTAACAATAGAAACGATTGTACTACTGAAATTCAACAGAGAATTACTATGGCTAATAGATGTAATAGAATACGAAAATATATGAAATCGAATTTAATCAAAATAAAAACAAAGGTTCTATTGTATAAAAGTCTTTTAAGATTAGTATTAACTTATGCATGTAAAACTTGGTCCATGTCTCGAACAGATGAGAACACGATAAGTATCTACGAAAGGAAAATTTTAAGATTTATTTTTAAGGAATTCTGAAAATGAAACATGGCGGAGAAGATCAAATTTTGAGCTCTATCAATCATTTAAAGAATCTGACATCGTTAACTTCATTAAAATACAACGAATTAAATAGGCAGGCCACGTTGTCAGAATGGACGAAGACCACACCACTAAAAAAGTCTTCAGTGCCCAACCAATTGGCACACGAAGAAAGGGCAGGCCAAATCTTGGATTGATGGCCTAGAAAAAAAGATCTCCTAGTTTTGAGAACTAAGAATTAAATAACACTAGCAGGAAGAAGGCTAGCCTGGAAAAGGCTTCTTGAGAAGGCCAAGGCCCACCCTGGGCTGTCGAGCCACTGGAAAAGGACGGAATTTGCGGACCCAGTTAAATGATAAGGATGATTTTTGAACTTACATTTCCTTCAACTAATTTCTACACTATTCAACACAAAGCCATTGAGGCTCATTTCATACACACAAACCTCATTTTTCCGAACGATGGATCTTTAATGGAATCAGAACACGAACGAAAATTTGGTGCATCCACAGACTCGTGATTTTACCATTCGACTATCAGGGTAGTAAAATAAAACAGGTACGAAACAATATCAACGAGGATCGAATTCGAACACATGCAAGAGAAGTATAATGGATCAGCAGACCATCACTTTAACCAATAGGACACCTATATTCTGTGCACATACCTCTCTAAAATTTTCAGGGGTATAGGTTTCGACTACATACTGTCTTCCGGGTATCAAAAAAAGTTTACATTTTGACTCCACTTACATTATACATCCAAATTATGAGACTAAGACCTCATAATTTTTAATCGTGACCAAGAGTTGTGGTCGATTGTTGATTGATGTCTTCTACTAATTTCCTTCTTCCTATCCCAAGTGATGATCTTTGTTGACAGCTGGTTTCAATCTTGTAACTCGATTCACCTCCGTGAGCTCTGAGGCAATGTGGCCTTAATATTCAAAGTAAAAATTTTAGCCCTTAAAAATTATTTCTCCAAACAAGCCGGTTGAAAGCCAAGATGAATATGATGAAATCTAAGAGTTAAGTCGTATTTATACCATGTCAATAAAAAATCTGTGTGTGTGAGGTTCGGTATTTCTCTCACAAACATAAATATATTATATTTCATTCCGTTCGAGCAAATTTAAGTGTCAAGTACAGTGCGATCATAGCCATACGATGAAAGATTTGTATATATATATATATATATATATATATTATATATATATATATATATATATATATATATATATATATATATATATGCAAGCTATATAAAAATTGTAGTTTTTGAAAACACGTTTTTTTCTTCAATAACGAATAGAATGGCATAAGTATTTTAGTCTTGCGTTACAATTTCAATTATTCTCTATCTTCCCTATTCAAAAGAGTGAGACCCTACGGTTTTGTCCATTGCTTTCCTGTATGCGAACAAAGGCACGAAACCATTTGGTTCTGTTTCTCTTTGTACATTTTCGCAAGAATTCGCAACATGTGTTTCAGACTTGAATGGGACCTTTTCTTCTATTCACTTGACATAGATTATGCAACTTATTCCCATTTTAAATACGTTTCAACTTGCCTTTTATAATGTCTGCAACGAATGTTTTCTGCCTATTAGAGGAATTATTTTCTTGTAAATATTGTGATACTATTTTTCTTATTCCTGTTTTCACCTGTGTAACTGTCTCTGAATATTTTCTTAGGGGTAGGGGGTACAGTACGTGTTTTTATCACTTATTCGTTCTAAAAAGTCTAGTACAAGTTTTGTGGAAAACACCTTTATTGCGGACCTGTACTAGACAATGTAATCCTTTTACGAAATATGTTTTCAATATGTCTCACAGGTATGTAAATATAGTTTAGCATTTTCCGTATTTCCATATTCCTATAACAATAATTAGGAGCAACTTTTATGTTAATGAAAATGATTTTTAAAAAATGCCTAGTGATTTAAAAAAAATATTGCTTGTAATCTTAAAAAATAAGGATTTTTAAAAAGATAATAAAAAATATTTATAACAGAGCAATTGAAAGAAACACTTTGTTTATCTGTCTTTCAATTGCTCTTATTATAAATATTTTCATCGTTAAAGAATTTCTTCTTTTTTCCTTTCCTTATTTTTATAAATCATACTTCCAAATTTTATTCAATAATTCACTTACATGTAATTGAAAAAATAAAATGTGAATGAAATTAAAAGGTTAAGTAATATGTGAAAAAAAATGCTTTTAATTTCGTTCAAGCAGTGACCATTTTAAAATATACATTATGTGACATCCAGTGGCGTAACCCCGCAACCCCCCCCATTGCAGGGGGGCAGGATTCTAGGGGGCCCAAAGCCTGACTGACACCAAGTAAGATCTGGGACCCAAGTAAGACCAACCCTTGGTAAGATCTGTCTTGGGGACAAAGTAGGACTACGCTACTGGGTGCATCTGTTAACACTGATTTCGAAGTAGAGTGATGTGGACGACAAAATGGCACAGGTTCGTGTTTTCAGACAAGTATCGCTTATGTTCGATGATAATCACCCTGTCCGGATGTGGTGTCAATGTGGTGGCACACCAATCCGGCAGCATGTGGAACGCCACGTTATAACATGTCATCATGGTTTGTGGTTCTATCGCGTACAATAGCATGTAATCTCTGGTTGGTATTTAAGGCACTATGAAGGCCAACAGTATGCGGATGAATGCGGCTGCCAGTGATTCCCCCCATCAGAGGGTACCCATTGGCTTTTACTCCAATGGAATAACACCTAACAGGACACTGGACGTATCAGGAATGCGCTCTGTAAGTTGTACAAAGGCTTCTTTGGACACCATTTTCGCTTGATTTCGCAGCAAACGAACTTCGACTGGATACCGTTTGCATGTCCTGCCAACGATGCTTCCAGAAGACGAAATGTGAAAATTGCTTGATAAGGACAAATACAATATGATAGATATTCAATAAATATCAGCGCTAATCTTGAACTAGTTTATTCAACCATTGAGTCATCAATATAAAAATTATTAAACACATGGGAAACAATTTAACTTTAACCTGACTCTATCAAATAAATATTGTAATAAGATTTACTTGTCTGGAAAATCTCTATAAGCAGTAGATTTTTAATAAAGGGATTGGATTCAAGGATATATATATATATGCACTCTGAATCTCCTATGAGGAGATTGTTCTGACCTCAGTAAAACTCGTATAACGCTTACTATTCTTTCCATCTCTCGTCTATCATTTCACTTATCTGTCCTCTGAACTTCCCCTCTTTCATCAACTACACCTCTACTTAAACATTCCACGATGTCCACCTCCAATGGATATCATCACATGTTAACATTAGAGGTAATGAGATCACTGATAGACTGACCAAAGAGGATAGCGAGAATAAAACAGTTACTGGGGGGCACTTCGCTCACTTATCAATAACTGTACTCTAATGAAAGATCTAAGCTAAATTCAATATGGTGTATTCCACTTACGCATCAATGGAACACAGGAGCATCCCCTGGCTCTCTGCTGAAAATCAAATATGACCGTGGCTCTCAGACTGTTCTGGATTGACTAACAAGTAGCCACTTGAAATGTCTTTCCTTTGAGCGTGGCATAAAAATCCACCCCACTTGTAAGAAACACTGTGACCATCCAGCTTCAGTGGATCACATTCTGAGATGAATCGGATTTTCTAAGGGGGACTTAACATCCGATCCCTTTATTATTATAGATTTTTTGGAGGTCAACAACTTCCTGGGGCTGATCTGTCAGATCGTCGAAGAAAATACAACAACAACTTAAACAGTAATACTCATTTGCAATCTCTACCGTTTCTTCACAAAAGGAAGTTCTCATACTAAATATTATACTAAAATAATCCTAGAGGTTATTTAAAGGAAATGCACGTGAGAACTCCGTTACAAACTAAGGGACTGCACTCATCACTTAAGCCATGATTTAAATTTTTAAAACCAACCCCTTTGGCCTAAATATAGCTCTAGAGGGGCGTTAATTTAAAAACAGTGAAATACAAGAAACAACAGGGAAGTACAAGAAATTTCATTTAGGGGTATATTAATATAAATAATTGTAACGTGTTCTATTCGTGTCTTCTACCAATCCTTTTGGGGGGAAATATTCTTTAACTGTGATTTTAATTTAAAACCCGCTTTCCGTAGAGATGACGATTTTATGAAAATTTAACTACTATGTAAGTGCCAGCTATTGAGTATGCATGTTAATGGTTAAGCGTTGATCCTTAGATGAGATCCAAGTGTTAGTGAACAGCAAATGGTGGTCACGCATCTTAAGACTAATAGTCGAGGAGAATCTACCAGGAATAGTTGAATGCATCAACCTTGAAGCTGAATTAGCTATCAGGCCCCGAGTAGGACCATACAAAGAGTTCCACTCCAGATAAGTAACTTCCATAATTTAGTTATCTGATTACGGGTTCGGATTTCATATTGCTTCCAGACAGGGACGTCTTAAGACTCTTTGAGGCCCTGGGCCCAGAGAAATCCTAGGATTTTTGAGGCCCTGGACTCTTATGCAAAAGTAGGCCCTGCATGAGATCTTTAAAAGAAGATAGTAAATAGCTTGCATTATCAAATACTCGTTCAAGCAGTAATTCGAAACAAATA
This sequence comes from Trichonephila clavata, assembly GCA_019973975.1. Classification (NCBI taxonomy): domain Eukaryota; kingdom Metazoa; phylum Arthropoda; class Arachnida; order Araneae; family Nephilidae; genus Trichonephila; species Trichonephila clavata. Next base: position 88,719 of record BMAO01015464.1, on the reverse strand, counting down.
AATGGGCACAACTCACAATCTCAAAAAATCCTAGGCACAAACCGGCTCGACAAATGGCACATTGCCGCCATCGTAAGTGGTCAGTGAAGCTGATGGTGCCGCAGGGGGTTCGAATCCGGGAAGGCATGGTGTTTGTGTTGTATCCTTTCTTCTGTCTTGTTGTTTACCCCGTTATACTTCGGTGGTGCACGGGTTTATAAATGTAAAAAAAAAAAAAAAAAACCACATTTCGACTAAATGAGTTGAAGGATTATTTCTGGTATTAGGCCTAGGCCAAACATGGATAACGGCCACCACATAATAATACAATCTTACCACTTTTGCCAGTTGACATGCAGTTTGAAATTCCCTGTTTTTCGGAGAATATGTACGGGGATAATACATGACCATTACAAATATCCTGATCATGATCTTATGAAGACAGAATCGAGAACGAAACAAGGCCCCCATTGAGGATGAGGCCCTGGACCAGGGACCAGTTGGCCCAGGCCTTAAGACGTCCCTGCACCCAGAAATAAGTTATAAAAGTGTATTTCGTAAAGTGCTAAAAATAAAATAAAATTAGCAATTTTATGATCATGTTTGCTTTTTTTTTCGAACCTTCTCACACCTGCGACCTTCCGGTCACGACCAGGTGTCGTTCCCGTCATTTGACCATGGTCCAAAATTACGAGGTCCGTCGCCAAAAGCCCTCGTGTAGCTGAACAGTGCGACGTTAATATTTACACACTCCTCACTCGGGTCGCGACATAATCAATACAGCACAGTGAAAAGCAATTGTGAGTTTTAAGTGCTTAGAATTACATTTTATTTATCTCTCAAACGTTATAAGGCAAAAGTGTCATTAACGGCAGGAATAAGTGTAAGTCAAATTTCAGTTTTCTTGCAAGCTTTTCAGTACTGTCGTTACAAAGTTAAACTATTTTGCGCCGTGATTTTTTTTATTCTGGAAATGCAGTGATAATTTGTTTTTCATTTTTGAAATTATAAAAAAATGAACCGTCATCTGATATCATCATTCTTATCATAAGAAATGAATGTTAGAAATGTCAAATTTCAGATCATGAAAACATATATAATGTCGCTGATTTTAAACTGAGATAATTTTGTCAAATGTCAAATCTATTAAATAATAATGAGTCACATACTCGTACAAGATAGAGACAATACTTCTCTATATCAAACTTTTTGCCGTAAATGAAGAAAAAAAAACTGAACATGAATTTTGAGTCTGAGATATAAGTAAACTCGTTCTTTAAAAAATAACTTGACAGATGCACAATAGAGTATGGCAAGTAATAGAAGTAAAACAAGGATGTATTACCCTGGTACTTACGTACCATACAGTCGACCAATTTCCTCAAATCAAAAGACGTCGCCAAATGCAACGATATGCAGCCAATTGTGGAAATCATCTCCGCTCATGTGTGAACACAATATTGACGATGATAGCGTTTGGCGACATATTTCCATTTGACGAAATTGGTTGGCAGTATAATACGTAAGTACCAACAAAAGAATAGGAATGCCACATAAGATACTCTAAGGGAATTACTGCCAAAATAATTTAAATGGCTGGATATTGAAGCTAACTGTAGAGCAGGAAGCTAAGTTTTGTAGTATAATTTAAAATGACATTACATAATTAATATGCCAAAATATTTAAAATGAACCCACCTAAACAACGCTGTATACGTCAGACTCTCTCTTTTTACTAACATAAATCCTTTTTCATTGAAATGGCAAACAAAAGTTTTGCTTTTACTCGTTTTTCAAAGCGTTCTTTTTTTTTTTTTTTTTTTTTTTTTTGAAGGTCAATTCTACATTTTTCAATTTTATTGTATAAATTTATGATTTTTTAAAAAATAAAACTTGTTTTATTATTAAACAGATGTTCAGAAGTATAGCCCGATTGCACAATGCTTAATAAATGTGGGGGGGGGGATTTCCTCGTAAAAATTCACGATGTTTTGAGTAGTTTTTATTCTTTATACCTGGGAAAAGTTTATAATGGATTAAGTTGAATACTAATTAATTTATTTGAGTAATTTACATAAATAGAATTTATAACTGAAGATGATATTAATTCCCCATACTTAACGAAAAAGTTAGCGCGATCACACAGATAAGATATTAACATAAGTGGCATGAACAAAAATAAGTATTTCCGCATTTCGCCACAAAGAAGAGCTTTAATTATTTTATATTAAACATATTTGTTAGAAATTGTTTAAACAAATAAATAAAAACATAGATATCACCAGCATTAAAATAATATGTATTTCATATTTATAAATCTCCAAAATATCACACACACACAACTAAGAGGGTATTTGGCAACCAATTAATTCATTTCAAAGACATTTTTTTACATTCTGAGATTGTTCATGGAATCGTTTCCAATTGCCAACTTCTATTTACAAATATTTATTAAAAATAAAAGTTTAAAAAAACTAACAAAAAGTTTATTTGATTATGTTTTGCCTTAACAGTTGAAGCACAAAAATTGAAATAACTAATAGTTAGGGTTTTTTCCTGCAGAAAATAAAATATTCCATAAATCATGTTTAAGGATGTGAGTTTTCATGATTTCTAATCCAAAACAAATTTTTTTTTTCAATTTAGGAAACATTGCAGTTAGGTATATAAATTTTAGCTATACAATAAAAACATCCGCTAAACGCTGAGGGGGAAAATTTGTTACAAAAATCTAAAATTCATTAATTGTTTATTGTTTTTATATATAATTTAAATTTTATCTATCTTTAGGGGGTTATTTTTCGTAGTTGGTTTTAAGCTAAAACGGAATTTAAGAAAACAGGTACTTACCGCAATTAAAAGAATTAAAGACTACCCACAGAATAAAAAATTGGACAATTATCAGATGATACTTCTTACACCTCATCTTTCAATCTGCAAGAGAAAATTATCAGTGTGCACATATTTTCTGAGAAAGAGAACAATGTGATCGCATAACAAAGCACAGGCAAATAAAAAACGTGAGGGGAAAAAAATCCCAACTCATTGTACTCATGTCCGCTTATGTGTACGTAACAGACACTGTATAACATCATGCAAATTTCCTTGATGGGTTTTATACGGATCATAAATCAAAAAAGTTTCATCAACTATATCAAATTTTGAAATACGCGGATTATAATTTTTTTTAAGTACCGCATTGTAATTTCTTGATATTAAAATCTTCTTGAATCCATGTATCAAAAACTCTAAATATTCTTGCGAATTTTTATTTTATTAAAACACATTGTCTGTCATGTGCATATAATATGAAGTATACCAATTTTTATGACGCGCATCTTAAAAAATAATGTAAAATAAAACAATTAGGATATGATTTGCAGTTTGCAATAAAATGCTTGTCATGATGAGGGATTTTATTTTTTCAAAGCACAATCAATTCAGTGTTATCTATTCTTACAAAACACCATCAATTCAATGTTATATATATCTATATATTAAAAACTAATTAAATTCTTCATATACTACTTTTTCGTCTTTTCAGCCCACTGATATAGGCAAATTTAGGGAAAGGTTAGTTAAAATTACATTTATATGTATATAACCTATAGCCGGGATGGGCGTTACGTCGATCGCGATCGACCGGTGGACCACCAAGACAATTTGGAGTGACCGCCCGAAGATTAGCCGTTAGTAATTGCATACGGAAATATTCAAGATTGGCTGATAGTACGCAGACTAAGTCTTCTTCTGACTATTATTATGAGAACTAACTTTAGATGAACATGTTTTATTTTTAATGTGTTTTGAATTGTTTGATAATAAATGCATCATTTGATACTATTATATTTGTGGCTATTATTATTATGTTTGTATTTTGGCTTTGTTTTAAACGCAGTTTTAAAAAAAAGTGAATTTTCTTTTTATTTAAGTAGGTAAGCACATATTCCGTATTTATTATTAAGTTATAATAAGTATTGTTGACTTTCTCCTTACCTCACCACACCTACGACCCTAGGCAGTGGGCGCATTCGTGAATTTTTCAAAGAGGGCGCAACGCCGTGGCCCAGGGTCGAAAGCCGACCATTTTTATATCCTACCCAATACGCTGCCAAATATATATATATATATATATTCATTTTGTAGATTGTTTGGAACAAAGAACAGAAATAAATAAATTATTAAATAAATAATTAGCATTAATTAATAAAAATTTTTTTATTACAAATAATTAAATTTTACGTACTATATACACGAGATTATAATCGATCAAAAAATCAGGGGCTATGGAGAAGGGTCCGACCCGTGGAACCCCCCCCCCGGCCTTTGTGTGTGCCACTAATACTGGGTGGACCGCAACACCTTGAAAAAATTAGAAGTAGCCCTTATCCTGGAAACCCCCACCCCTGACCCATAGTTTTAGTTTCTAAAACTAAAAGTATGCTGTTGTATTACTGTGGCCATTTAACTTTGACCTATGCCAGGGATGGCGAACCAGTGGCACGCATGCCATTGATGGCACGCGACACAATATTTTGGGCAACCATCGATCAAAACGGATCACATTTTAATTCAAAATAATACAATTCAACATGAAGTATTACGAACTAACTCGAGTGATGGGTCGCAGTTTTCAGTGAGATTTTCTCAGTTCAACGAATTATCGGAAACGCTCAAGTTTTTTTATGTACCCTGATTAGACTTCATTTAATAAACTGAACTTGTCCCAATTCAATAAATTGAAAATTGAAAAATTTTAAATGTAACTGATTGTGTGATTTCTCGTTTAGTTCAATATGAATTCAAAAATTTGTTAAAAAATGGAAAGGGTTGGAATTGATTGAAACAGAAATATCAGTAAAAATGCGAGTAATGAATTTCTGGAAACATAGGGATTCAATTCCAGACTCATATAACTCTTTGAAGAAGCTGGTTCATGCTGTTATAATTATTATTTTCATCTACCTATGCCTGCGAGTCATTAATTTCATAGATGAATAACATTAAAGACTCACTTAGAAACCATTTAGCAGGTGACTCCAATTCAGCATGCATTTTTCTAAAAGTACCATCTTACAATTCTTATATAAGTTATTTTTCATCTAATCTGCAACAGCAGAAATCCCACTAAAAAATTTGAATTACACGCATAACTAAAACATTTTCTACTATAAAGAACAAAATGTAGTTTTTCGTAGTAAATAAAGAGTTTTGAGTTGTTAGTATTTAGTTTTATATTATTTTTCCAATAATCTCAAGTCAAAATTATTTGATGACAAGTCTGTATCTCATTAAATAATTTTTTAGCAAAAATGTCACGTTGATCCATAAAGGTTCGCCACCTCTGACCTATGCTGTCTTGTTATACCTATGTATTGCTTGGCTTCAAATTAAATTAGCTTTTAGTTAAACTTATTGTTGATGCATGATTCATTTTTACAAATTATAATTAGAAAAATAATAATGATAGTTTAATGTTTAAATGGTAACATGCAGCTTGTATTTTTTTTATTTTAAAGGTAATATTACAGTTTTAAGCCATAGATTTTAGGCACAAGAAAAATTTAAGGCTTATTTTTCGTATTTTATTTAAAGAAAATTATTTTTTCGGTATAGTAATTTTTGTATTAAACCATATACTCTCATACAGTTATTGATGCATTTATGTTAATTTTTAGAATACATTAGGAAATTCAAAGTCACATCCTGTAATATTACTTACGGAATATAATGTAAAAATCATTATAAGATATTTCTTAAGAATTAAAAAAAATATTTGGAATACGCATAGTTATACTATGCAAAATCTTCTCATATATATTCTGTAAGATAAACATATTTCTTGCGACATAAAAGTATCAAAGTATTTCTTTTTGTGAAATGTACGTTTATAATTCATAGTAAAGCAAGGGCAAATGAACTGACAAAATACGTGATTTCGTTCCGTCACGTTTTAAAAAGATATTAAGATAAATTACGAAGCAATAATTTGTTACTGTGCATCTGAAACACGCGACTTTCATTTCATATTTTTGCAACTATATAAAAAAGTGATACCATCAAAGAATCCATGTAAATCGAAATTACATTCCAATTTCTTCTTTTTTTTATCTAAACAAAAGTTTTCCTTAAAATATCTTGTATTTAACTATAAACTATGTTGGAGCAAAATACATATACTCACTTCTTCTTGTAGGGTTTTTTATTCATAATTAGGAAATACAGAGTGATTCATGAATTATACACTTTCTAGATGCCGTAAAACAGAAACAGTTAAGGACAGGCATCACCTCCGCTAACCGTATAGTACATCTCAGTGGCGTAAGGTACACACTCCGCAACCCCCACACCACTAGGGGCAGGACTCTAGAGGGGCCGAAGCCTGAGTGATGTCAAGTACGTAAGATCCACCTTGGGGCCCAAACCCTGACCTTGCAGGGGGGCAGGACTCTAGGGGCCCGAAACCTGAGTGATGCCAAGTACGTATGATCCACCTTGGGGCCCAAAACCTGACCTTTCAGGGGGCAGGACTCTAGGGAGCCCGAAGCCTGAGTGATGCCTAGTACTTAAGATCCACCTTGGGCCCCAAACCTGACCTTACAGGCTTAATATTCTCCGTTACGCCACTGGTACATCTACTTTTAAAGTATGCGTTTAAGCCTTGATGGAAGTGACGTAAGCAGTAGAAGGCGTGTCACGTGATTAGCTAGCCGAAAAGGATTTTTATGTAATTGAATGGAATCTGCAACTGCATTTTCGATCATGATTCGGAGAAGGACCTCCAGCTAGAAAATCTATCGAACAATAGTACGAAAAACTTAAGGCTATGAGCTGTTTGTGTAAAAGTAAAAGTCCAGGCTGAAGCTGAAACAGTGCATCACAGCCGCTATTAGTGGGCTTGATACCTTAACACGCATTAATGTAGAAATGAACTAACAGCTTGATGTTGTCCTATGTCTAAGACTTTACACATAAAACATCTGTGACTGGCTCTAACAAAACTTAAAATAATCCCAAACAATTCTGTTGCATATGGCCCATAAAATCTTTCTTTGTTCCTGATTTATAGCGCATCGAAAGTGTTTATTTCTTTATGAACCACCCTGTATAGAAAGATTAACTAAAAGGAAGTTCAGGTACTGATTAATAAAAAGTCTTCAATGAAATCGATAATCATCTGTTAGATAAATTTGCCTTTTTAATAAAGAAAGATTGTAAAAATGCTTACATAATAATGATACATCTCTGTTGTTTACATAAAATACAATTATATCGTCCCCCCCCCTCGAAACCCATCTATAAGGTATAATGAAAGTTGTTGCTCATTTGATATAATTGCCCTTCAAAAACCTCCTTTGAAGCTGTGTGGAAAACTGAAGAGTGCGTTATAGCAAAGGTTCAAAAGTCAGTTTAATCAATGGGTTTAATCCATGACAGTCATGTGATAAAGGAAATCACGTGTTCGAAACTCACATTACATTTGTATTAGTTATCCTCATTACGCATAATTACAAAATTTTTACATCGTGTACAATAGTTATACGGACGCATTAAATTTTGTCTATAAGCAATTTTTATAACCATTTGATGAAAATAGTGTATAAAAGACAAATCCTACTTACCTTCAGTTCGACTTACGACCTGGTAGTCGGAACGAAGCTCGGTCGTAAGTTGAGAAGACCCTATAAAATAAAAGACGTTTTACAATGCAATACATACTACAGAGTAGTAATATTTTAAGTTACATTTTTCTTTTCCTTTTTTATACCATAAATCTATGTTAATAATGCATTTGTAAAACAAAAAATAATTTGAAAATTAGCTACATGACCCGACGTTGCACGGGTTTTTACCGAGTGTATAACTTAATCCTCATGTTAATTTCCTCCTTCCTTCATGATACCATCACTTCTATGTGGGTGTGTACGCGTACGATGTGAGTGCATGGCCCGGTGTTGTACGGGCTTTCTCGTTTAAAAGTGTCCCTTCCCTTCACAAAATGAGCACTTTCAATATTCTTTTTCAAATAACGCATTTGTGAAACAAAAATTAATTTGAAAATAAAAATAAAATACTACTAGTTATTGAATTTATTTATTTATTTAACGTTTTCTGCTTAACGCGCAGAAAAAATTATATAATCATACCTTCTCTGTTTAATACATTTAAGGTGACTAAGTTTGGAACCATGATTTTGAAAAAGCGTTTAAAAATAAATAAATTCTTTGAGATAATTAATGTCAGTTTAACTAGAATACACATATAAAAATTTTTAAGGATATTTTTACAAGGAAAAATTATTTAAATAAAATTCTTGGCAAAAAAATGAAGAATGGCACATTTTCAATATATTCTTCTTTCATGAAAAATGCTTCTATAATAATAATAATAATATTTTTCCTGTATACAGCTATACATTTCCTGTATACCATAAGCCGTAACTAGAAGTGTGAAAAATTCATATTATTTTCCAAGTTACGATCAATTGAAATAATAATCGATGTTTTTTGTTAAAATTTCTCTGCTCTGATATATTAAAATATGAATTAAAAAAAATCTACATCTAAGTTATATATTTCAAAAATACTACCTCAGGCTCTGTGCAGAAGTCTTACCTATGTATAGGCAAAAATTCTTATTATTATACAAGCATTTTTCATAAAAGGAGAACGTTTTGGGAATATATCATTTTTTCTTCTTTTTTTACCACACAATTGTATTTAAATATCGTTTAATTGTAATAATATTTTTAAAGTTATTTTATGTGCTTATTCTAAATCAAGTGACACACACACACAAAATTTTGAAAAATGTTACTCTTCTATACGCTTTTGCAAAATCATGGTTTCAAACGTAGAAAATAATGAAACATGTATTAAAGGATTTTTTTCTGTGTTTTATATTATCCCTTTTTATATACACATAGCTTACGAATTCCTAAATTTCGGAAAATGATTCAAGAACTATTATTAGAAAAAACTCATTAAATGTCCACAGCTATTTTATCAGATTCACATATTCAAATTATTCATATATAAAGTCTATGAATTTGATTTCATAACACTCAGATGCGTAGAAAAAGACCTGAAATATATATCTATGTAATCTATGTATGAAATATATATATATCTAACAATACACATAACTTACAAACTCCTTAATTTCGGAAAAAAGATTCAAGAATTATTATTAGGGGGAAAAAACTCATTAAATTGTCTACATTTATTTTATCAGATTTACATATTCAAATTATTCATATTTAAAAGCTATGAATTGATTTCATAACAAGCAGATGCGTAGAAAAAGACCCGAAACATATATCTATATAATAGTACCAATATGCATTTTTTAAAACAACTGGAACTAATCATTGCTTTCAAGGTCTTACAAAAACTGTTTCTAGATATGACTCATCAAATAAAAAAGAACATATTCACAATACAATAATATCTCATTATTATAAAACTGAGCAAGTAGAGAAATTCGAAATTAAAGAAATTCAAAAATATGTAATTACCAGTATTTCAAGCGGAATTTTCTGAGTTGTTTCCGGCAGCGTTTGCTCGACTCATGTGTTGGTACTTGGCGATGACGATGTAAATTTCCAAATAAATGAAAAAGCGTATGGAGGGATTGAAAACCCCCTAGAGAATTGAACCCCTCATTCGGGAAAGGGGGAGTGACGTCAAAAAAAATCCCTTTCCAATATTACCATAGGATTAAGATCGATTTTCGAAAAAATATAATTAGCCATGAGATGAAGCAGCAGTAGTGAAATTTTGAAGTTTTCTGTTAGTACAATGGTTGATGTACTAGATCTTCATCAAACAGAGGATTTAGATAAGGAAAGTATTTCGAAAACTTGTTGTTTGGATAAAGAGGATTATGATAATCTGTTTAAGTCCTTGTGTGTCGTAGGAAAGGTATTCGATAAGAACTGAAAATCGATTTTATTCTTTTCATACAGCTTCTATACATTTTATACATTTATTTACTGTCCTCTTTATAGTAAAAGAAAGATAAAAATAAATATTCGCTTAGAATTTATAGTTATATTATTTGTATACTTAATATGTCCTGGATCAATAACGAACTTAGATGATTGATTGTTGAGTTATCGTGACATTTTTCTATTCGTAAAGGTGGTATTGGTATTCCTGCAGTAATCTCTCTTCCACCATATTTTATCTCTTTTGAACAGAAAAGGGTAACAGGTTATCTCTTTAATAAAAGAAGATCGACTTTGATACACTTTCTTCAATCAATGTCGAATTTAGAGGAACAAATGCACTAAAATATTAACCAATGGATTTGTTCTTTTTCTGTATTCATGCAAAGTTGCTAATCCATTTTATCTATAAATGTAAGTATTTAAATGTATATGTTACCATTAAAGTGGGAAATCGGTTATTTCATAGAATAACTAGGTATTTCATGAAATTACTGAAAAAGTCAGCTAAAGTATATAAATTTATTTAATTCTACGATTTAACTAGGTATTCTATAGAATAACGATTACTTGATCGTTAAAGTATGAAATAGGGTACTCTAAAGTTCTTTGAACCGGTTCTAGATGCTTTAAGAAGGATTTTTCCGATTATAAAGTAGAAATGGCCGAAAAAAACAATTGTACTCTAGATATCAGTTCAGTATATGTCAGCGAGAATTAATTTCCATTGAAGAAGTTCCAAATATTGACACAACGCTTCCATGTGTTGCAACAGCTCAAAGCTGCGGTACTGGACAAGAATTTAAAAAGAGCTCGGGTAAAAAAAATGTGTAATAGTAAAAAGTGAGATTGTTTCAAAAATAATAAGCAGTGCAAAGTAAAATAAAGGTATCTCATAAAATTAAATTAATATTCTCTTACATTTTTGTTATAAAAAGTTTGCACAATGTTTTCTGAAGCAACTGTTTTTCTTCCCAGGATGTTTTTTTTTTTTGTTGATAATATTTAAATATAATCTATTTGTGTAATATATTCTTTTTTCCCCTTTCTGTTTAACTAATGTTAGCAATATGATCAATAATAAATTATATCATCTGCTTTCCCTTATTATTCATCAATTATTAATCCCCAAAACGGATAAAATGTATTTTTCGAGAGATTTTATCTATTTATGATCAATTAATTAATAATTTTGTAGCTGCTTATTTTTCCCTTTAACGATCTATCCTTAGTTGTTTCATAAAATAACTAGTTATTTCTTAGAATAACTAGGTAAAGTATGAAACTTTTCATCTATTATATACTTTAACTGACCTGTCTAGTTATTTCATGAAATACCCAGTTATTCTATGAAATAACTGAATTATACATACACTTTAACGGTAACTTATATACACTTGCGTCCGAAAGTCTGCGTACAGGCGATCATCTTTCATATTCTATTTATTTTTGATTCATCTAACGTATTTAATTCAAATAGTATAATCAACAATCACATGAATATATTGCATAAAATAACTTCAGAACGACGCAAATCGTGTGCGTCAAAGGTCTGCGTACACTGGAAAAAACTCACAATAATGGATTGTGACTAAAAGTTAATACTTTTTAAGCTATTCCGTTCTTTCTGTAATTCTCTCATCATATTTGGAAGGGATTCAACTAGCTCAGTTGTCTCATCTGTGGATATTTTGTTCCATTCTTCTACTATGACAGATTTGAGCATTTCCTTGGATCTTATTGCGTTTTCCCTGATTATTCACTCGACTAAATCCCATAAATGCTGTATTGTGCTTAGGTCTGGGAACTAAGATGGTCTACGAGATTGGTTTGGGACATGTCTGAACAGCCACGGCTTCATAATGGGAGTCATTTGCTCGGTACCTTTGTGCCGCTGAAAATAAAAATCCTCACTCACGCCAAGTTTCTCGGCACTTTCCCTGATATTTTACTTCAACAAGTTAAAGTAATCAATTTTGTACATTGTTATTCAATAAATTCCAGATTACTAGCAGAAAGGCTTCCAATGCACCCCAAACATTATGCCTCCTTCGCCATGTTTGATAGTCAAAAAAGGATTCTCTTTCTTAAGATCGGTCCAGGAATTTTTGCAGGCATATTTTTGTTCTTTTTGATGCTAAATTACAAACAAAAAAAAATACTTTCAATTGTATACATTGCATTTTTCGAATAATTATGTGTCCTATTTAGATGTTTTTCGCAAAGGACATTTCTCTTAGCTCTGTTCAATGGAGAGATGAATGGCTTCGAGAGTGCAACTCGGCCATGATAGTCATCCTTTTTCAGTTCCCTTCAAATTGTGGTTAAAGTCACCTTTTTTTGAAAGATCTCAGCTACACTTTTAGCTATTTGTGAAGGATTGTCTTGGATTTATTTTATTTTATATTTATTTACAAAGCAAGAACCTCGAGGTGACACTGCAGACGGGCAACCGGATCTTGGCTTGGACGTTAAAATTTTAGTTGATTTGTAGTTTATGAGCACTTTTTGAATCAATGAATGTCTCCTATTAACAGTTTCAGCAATTTTTTTAAAAATTTTCCCTTTTTCTGAAGATTTCTGATGATTTTTCTTTCAATAATATATTGATCTCTATTATGTTGCCTGCCATGGAACCACAAAAGTTTTCAAATCTAAAATCCTAAATAAATCGTAAAATAATCTTATAATTACTTAAAAACGTGATTTAGTGCAATTATTTTACAATGAAAGGTCTTTAAAAGCTCTATTTTGTAAATGTACCTTGACTTTTGGCGCGGATGGTTGGTGATTATTTGGTGGTCATTCTTGTTTTTTCATGTTAAGGTGAAATTTGTTGCTGCTGTTTGAATAAGGAAATTTTGAAGAATCCCTGACAGCTATGTTGATTTTCTAAAGCGAGATTTTAATAGTAATTATAACATAAACACGTAAGTTGATTGCCTGTACGCAAACTTTCGGAGGTAAGTGTATCTAACTATTCAAGGTGATAATCTACATATCTATGCGTATGATTTAGGAATCAGTGCGATAATGTTAATCTATGTATAAATAGCGAAAATGCCAATCTATGTATGTAAGCAAAAAATAATGTTGATTTACATATCTATGCAAAAGTATTAATTATAAAGTCTATAAGTTTGTTTTGATGTTGCACGCATATAAAATTTGCTGAGAGACTTTCTACGGCGATCATTTAAAAAAGTTATAGAGAAAATAATAATTAATAACGGTATCATTATCGGCATTTAAGGATTAATTATTGAAATTTTTGAAATCAGAATAAATATTATAATAATAATGAAATTCGGAAATTCTATGCATTTTTAGGTATATACTTCTCTAAACTTTCTTCAGTGTAGCCTAATTAGATAATCAAAAAATATATGTATTGAGCTTTTATTAAATTTAAAAACAATGTAATGTAGTCTTTCAACTTTAAAAACACGTATCACATTCTTCCTTTTGACAATCGTTTATATTGTTAATAATTAGCAATATACATAAAATCTTATTATTTTTTAAAATTTAATTATTTTGTATGTACGATGCTGATTATGAAAATCTATAATTCTTTCTATTCTCAATATGGGAAATTTTTGTCATTGTTTTAGAACTTTAACAAGAAAACTAATGCTTGACATTTATGGCTGAATCCCGTTTCAACTGAAGTTTACAATATTTTATAAACGAATTAAAAAGTAAGCAAAAATTCATTAATTATAATGTAATAACTCTCACTGTGAAATTTCAATTTGTTTAAGAAACTGTATTTGAAAGCACAAAAACTTGAAGTTTTATGTTTCTTATTGTACCTAAAAAACATATTAAGACTAATTATGGAATTTTCATACATATTCTTGTCAGTTAAAGAAATGAAGACATAAGGAAGTAAAAATTGGTTGCATGGCTACAGTGGTCGTGGTTAGAGCGGACACATAACATTTCGTGGTCAGAGTGGACACTTTTAAACTCATCATGATTAGAGCGTACACATTCCCCCGCCCCCTTCATCTTAGAACAGATTCGATTACCGAATTGCAAGGATAAATACATTTTTGTCAATCAAATTTAATTATTTGTATTAAATTGTTAAGATATTAAAGTACGAATACATTTTTAAAACATAGCGAAATGTAATAAAAATAAAAACTTTCAGAGAAATATTTAAAAATTAATAGCAAGTAACAATATAATGAAGGGTATGAACGAATTTCAGGAATTTTGTGGAAAACTGTATTTTAGAGTCAAATAAATATTAGAACAGGTGCAATTGCGATTAAATTAATTAGTTTCATTAACGTAAATAAAAATTAATACTAGAAGTAAAATACAAGATACAAGTAAATAAAAGAAAAATAAATACAAGTAAATAAATACTAACTAACCTTTATTATAAAGGCATAAATATCATTTACCATCGGATTTAGTTACAACCTAGTTACAAAACTTTAAGATTTTAGACATTTTTCTCAATTGTTTGATGCTTCGAATTCTTTTAGGATGATTTCAATTCTTTCATCCAATTTTACATATGCTTTTTTTTTCCCTTTTGATTCCAGGGACGCCTAATTCTCTAGATTTCAAATTAAAAGACACTTATTAGTTAAAATACTGAAAGAAGAAACACAAAAAGCATCTTTTTTTACTTTTATTACATTCGCTATGTTTTTAATATGCATTCGCACTATTATATTATAACGATTTGTTACAAATAATTAAATTTGATTGGCAAAAATTTATTTATCCTAGTAATTCGAAAATCGAATCTGTTCTAAGATGGGGGGGGGGGATGTGTCCGCTCTAACCACGATGAGTTTCAAAGTGTCCGCTCAGACCACGTAATGTTATGTGTCCTCTCTAACCACGTCTGCTGTAGCACGCCACCTAAAAATTCACCATCATTTATATTACCAACCACTTTATTGGCAATAACCATCAATGATTCATTGCGTGTAATGTTTGAAATATAGAATTAAACGTTCTCTCATCAAAACCTTAAATATATTAGAATTTGGAATACTTGAGTATTTAAGGTTTCCGACTCCTTTTGCCAACTTTTTTTTAAAAAAATAATGGAGATATAGGGATTTTTTGAGGTTTTTAGATTTGGTTTAGTACATTTTCAGAAAAATATGCTAAAATAAAGAAGCGAAAAAGAAATAATTATTACTAAAATGGGAAAAATTGACGAAAAATTACATAAACGAGGCACATTTCTGTAGCAAAAGTTGATGAGAAAATTTTCAATTTTTCAATTTTGATGAGTTGCTTTGCTATTCATTTTTAAATTACCTTTAGGATAAGATATATTTTAATTTTTACAAAAACTAGAGCATTTTATCTTAGTTATTATATGAAACTGCTTAAAAAAACAGTGATTATATTCACATAAGGGACTGTAAATTTTGTAATAAAACAGTGATTGATAAATCTGAATGTTAAAACGCTTTTCCTATTATACAGAACATACACAAGAAATTTCAGTTCATCGTTTTCAAAACTTTTTCAGCAATCGCTGGCCCCGCTTGAGTATTTTCAAAAAAACACATTTCGAGTAAAACGCATTTTAATGCATGACATATCTTGCTTAAAGTAATGGCATCTGCTTTTACCAAAACACCTGCAGTTTTTGTTCTAGTGAATGGAAATAATAAATTTGGTATTTTTGTGAAGCTAATAAGATGGCCTATAAAATAAAATCCTAAAAAACTTTTTGTCGATTTTTGGCAAAATTAACAATTTTAAGGTAGTCGGATATCTTAAGTAAGAATAAATGTTTGGTAATGTCATTTGATCACATTTTCTCATGAAATTTAGCGTTCTTTTCTATCAAACCGAAAATTTTCGCCATTTCATTGATAAGAAAAAAACAAGTGTCATTCTTTTAAATATGAAAAAAATATTAGATTTGTTGGTCCTTCGAAATGAATTTTTGCTCTTTGACGTCATTCATAAAATATAAGTTGGCGACGAATTCTATATTATATCCATTTAACATCACTAATGTGTCATTAATTCACTAATCACTAATGTCTCACTAATTCACTATTCACTAATGTGTCACTAATTCATTAATCACTAATGTCTCATTAATTCACTAATCACTAATGTCTCACTAATTCACTAATCACTAATGTGTCACTAATTCACTAATCACTAATGTGTCGTTAGGATGTAAATAATTCGTTCTTTATAATTCGCAAAACATATAACTTGACGCATGTGAATAGTCAGTCATTGCATGAACATGACAAACGAATTAATATACATGATCTCGCATTCCAAATTCAAATATAACTCAATATCTAATGTTAATCTGTTCAGGACCATAATCACACATATATGATCATAGTCTTGACCCACCTTCAGGACTTTCTTTTCCCTTCAGGACCCACGATCACACCTGTGTGGTCTGAATTTGGAATGATTATAAACCATAAATTTCGGCGTATTTTATTACAGTAATGGTTTAAGAATTTTTAAATGAAGTTAGGCTTAACAGGAAAAATTGCCCTGTCCTGAACGGGATATTGGTTACTTAAGATCAATGAAGTTAAATGTACCGATAAATGTGACAAATTGCAGATTATATATTTTTTGGAGTAAAGTTACCAACCAAAAAAGTTAACATTTTTTAAATATTTTAGAAAAGTTTCATGTGCTTAATAAAAGATAAAGGAAAGAGAGAGAAAAAAAGCGTACAGAATGTACAAATTAAGACTTATTTATATGGGTTCAAACAGCTTAAAATAGGAAAAAATTTTGTTTTTTATCACGGAACAAAGATATGAAAAGGTGTGATTTTTCATAACGGAATAAAAAACTAGAGATAAACGAAACCTTAAAAAAGACTTGATCACAAATAAAGTATGATTTATTTTAATCATTCTGTAATAAATAATAACATAAAGATGAATATCAAAAAAATTCTATTTTCAGATCCAAAAGGCAAGTAAAATAGGCTGCCTTGCTAAACCTGTAAAAACATGAGAGCATACTACTTTAAGCTCAATTAGACGGATTAAGCTACAAAAATAAACTATTGATTTTCAATGAAGTTTTTTTAAAATTCTGGTAATTAGAAAAATTAAAATTAAAATTCTTGTTATTTCTTCGAAGAAAATGGAAATACTTCACAACAAAGAAAAAATTATTGCACAATGAACTGCAACAGCAACTTCGCTAGCTTTCACTAGGAAACAATAGAATATAAAAATAAAATAAATACTGAAATATAGGATAATATATACTAAAAAAGGTAAAACAATTCTTTCTTTATAATTCTGACAGTAAAGAATGATAAATTAAGTTTCAATTTAAGAGTTTTTTATTTTTAATTTCACTGTGCAATCTAAAATTAACAAACTTATTTACAAAGAGCAATAATGTCCCATCGATTGTAGGTAGTAAAATTATATTTTTAATGTGATAAATGATTTCAAAAAATAAGAACATAACGAAATCATCTTTATTTTTATCACAATAAAATAAAAATTACGTATGATTCTAGCTGTATGATAATTATTGTACAAAAATTCAGGAAAAAATGCTTTTATTATTTTTTTAAAGCTCAATATGTAAAATAGTTTTCTAATAACTGTTGAACCAAATAATTTATTAACACATTTTATATCAAACTAAAATTAATTATTATTAGTATTTATTATTAACTAAACTAAATTGACTCTTACTTATTATTTGCGATTTCTTATTTTATTACAGAAGAGAAAAAAGATTATAAAAAATTGTCCAGAAGAAATGAACGAAGAAAATAGCTTCTTTATTATAAAAATTCATTAAAAAGAGAAAGGATACATAAATCTTTATTTATAAAGAGAAAAACAAAAGCGACTCCCCTACTCATCGCGATATCTCCGGAACTATTAGACCTACAGACTTGAAATTTGGTAGGCATGTTCTTCTCATGGTTTAGAGACCCACTAAGAATAGATTTAGTGAAAATCGACCCCCAAGGGGGTTGCAAGGGTTTAAGGGGTTTTTGTAAAAATCGACCCTCAAGGGGAATCGCGATGGCCTAAAGAGATGCGTTATACTAAAAAAAATGCCCATTTATTATTGAAAATATAGAGAAAAAGATGTCCAAAGCTAATTCCATGGATGCAATAAAAGTTTCAGTAAAGGCCTTTTAATTGTCACGTGCTTCTTTATAATGGGAAATTAAAAATAAAAAAGGTGGAAAACAGTGATAAAATCAACTCATCAAAATATCGGGGTAAATTCTTACTTCATAGACGAAATTCAGCTTTTTACCCCAGATATTTTCAAAGAGTGGAACTGCATCAATACAAAGCTACCAGTAACACTTCAAAATCCACAATTGGATTCCTTGAAGAAAGGAAAAATGATAATAACTTTTCAACATTTTCCTACACAGTTCCTTGACATTTTACCTGTGCACTAGTTGTGTCTTTGGTCTACTGAAAAGAGTTTTTCGAAACACAAATCAACCATGGTTTGTGGTCTCCGAAAAATAGTGAAAGGTGAATAATAACAAGTAAATTCCCCGCGGAATTTTACTAGAAACCCTTTTATCATAGAAAGCATAATGCAACGTTTATAATCAAAAAACAAGGTTATTAGATAGAATACATAAAAACTTAGTTTTTACATTTCAAAAGTTGAATAAAATAATGAGTGAGTGAAGCTAACGTCGCATTGTTGAGCTACTCGAGTGCTTTTGGCGACGAAACTTTCAAATAATGAGTGAACACCAGTAATACTTCCGAAGTGAGATATGATTTCACATTCCACATAGAGCATTGTCCGGTTTTCTTTGGAGAATACGGTTGTGACGCCAGGCGTCTCCCAAAAACATCACTGCATTCACTATCAATGAGATTTAAATCCTGGAAGTATGCTAGTCATTTGGTTATTTTCACTTTTCTGAAGCTCTTCAGCAACAGAGTTCCTGCTTTGATGTGCATTGTCGTTCACAAAAATAAAGTCTGGATCATTGGGATAATAACTTCATCACAATAACGATCTCTGATAAATGAACCTCTATCGAAAATGTGGAACGGCATTCGTCGTTCATCACAATACCGTTCCATACGAGCACACCGGAATCATCCCTCAGATTTCTTTTCCTGATGTTTAGGTATCAGACTACACTCAAATTGTGCATCTTACCAAAAATTGACAATTTTTTTATATGATTTTATTTTATGGCCATCTTATCAGCTTTATAAAAATACCTAGCTTATTATTTCCCGTTCACTACAACAAAAATTACAAATGTTTTAGTAAAAGTAGATGCCATTACTTTAAGCAAGATGTCTTTCTTTAAAACGCGTTTTACTGGAAATGTGTTTTTTTTTAAATGCTCAAACGGGGACAGAGCGATTGCTCAAAAAGTTTTGAAAATAATAAACTGAAATGTTTTGTGAATGTTCTGTATAATAGTCGAAGTGTTTTAACCTTCAGATTTTTCAATCACTGTTGTATTGCTAAACTTACAGTCCCTTATTTTAATATAATCACTGTTTTTTTAAGGCAATTTCATATAATAACTAAGAGAAAGTGCTTTAGGTTTTGTAAATTTAGAATATCTCTTATCGTGAAGGTCATTTCAAAAATGAATAACATAGCAACACATCAAAATTGAAAATTTGTTCATAAATTTTTGGTATAGAATGGGCCTTGTTTATGTTATTTTTTGTAAATTTTTACCCATTTTTTTCCATTTTAGTAACAATCATTTCTTTTTCTCTTCTTAATTTTAGCATATTTTTCTTAAAATGTACTAAGCAAACTAAAAACAACAATAAAAATCCCCTTATTTCGATTTCTTTAAAAAAAAAAGTTGTCGCAAGTAGTCGGATATTTTAAGAGGATGTGAAACCTGCCCCTATCTCTATCCATTTCAATAAACTACGAGAATCATTTGTCATACTGAAACGGCTCGCATCGGGAAAGAAAACGAAATTTAATTGATGAGAGGCCCAGTTTTTGTGTTTATTACACCACTGTAAATGGTATCTCTAATGGCTGCTGTCAATGATGTTCACCGCTTAGGGCGAGTTGGCTATCTTTATGAAAGCATCCAGTCGCATCAAATCAGGACACTTGTCGTCCAATTTATATCTGTTTTTGGTCTTTCCCATGCACGACTATATAGAGGTCATCACCTGTCATCATTGGCCAGATTTTTTTTACAACTGTATCTGCCTTTTGCAAAGCTTTCTAAAATCGTGTTGTAACAATATATTGCGTCAATCCCAAAACCTCTCCCAAACCAATACTCTTCAAATTACATCCCTTCTTAAATTTGTCAATCATTCTGCCACGTTTAAAGGTATACTAATGGCTTCTAGTAGTTGTATTGTCCTTACAATCTCAATTTTTGATGTGTAACATCTTTCCTCTCGTTTGCTGGATATTTGTAGGAGTAATTTCGTGAAAAGGGACGGAAATATGTAACAGGAAGTCGGGGAAGCGCGCGCTATTTGATTTGACCATTCATCGCGCTTGGTGGTGTTTCTTCGCTACCCTCGCATCGGAGTGCAAATCTAGTAGCTAGCTCTCGTTTTTTTTTTTTTTTTTTTTTTTACTGTAAATCCACTTGACACATACCAGCAAGTCTTATTATACTTCACCCAGGATAAACTTACGATTCTTACGCTCAATTGTCAAAGTCTCAGAGCAAGTTGTATATGAAATCAGAGGTTATATTTATATGTCCTCTGATAATAATGGTCCTCTGATTAATAGTGGTACTGTAATTGACGCTGTTTTTCAGCGTTTTTTAAGTACTTTGAAATCACAAGTATATGTGTCATATTTTAGTTATCATAAGTCTATTGTGTCTCCGCTATTCCCCAAATTGAACAGGAATAATTATTTTTAATAAAAAATTACATTACTCCTTGTGTTAATTAATTAAAATTTTCATTAAAGATATAATTTTTCGGTAGAAAGTTATTTCCAATCATACCCAATTAATTTTTTCAGGATTTAAGATACTATTGCGTATTTACTACGATAATATGTCAGATGTTACACATCATATGCGACTACTGTATAAGGCTCGGTTTTTTTTTTTTTTTTTTTTTTTTTTTTTTTTTTTTTTTTTTGCGAGGGATGTCCGAAAAAGCATCTTTCCTCATTCTTTTTCAAGTTGCTTATAGCACTGCACGCGCTGACCACGTTTTGTGTGCTCTCACGTTACATCTTATGTCATCCTCCTGATATTTTCATATTTATCACCTTTCTAGTTTGGCAATTTGGCTTTTCGTTGTACTGCTCGCAAAATAAATTAATTTAATTAAAAAAATACATATCTACAGTTTTATGGCTATAGGCTGAGCAATGACTTGTTTCTTAAGCTCGGAATACTAGCGTATTTCTTGATTATAATTCATGTATTTTTCAACAGTATTCAGCAACCTGTCACACAGTAAACAAATTGTACGAGTGCACCATGAATAAAACAAAAAGACTGTTTATAATGATTTTAAATGTATGTTAGCATCACGTGTTACAACAAAACAAGGACTTCAGTATGGACATCGTTGTGATTCTGTATTCAAGAATAAAAAATACCCAACTAAAATTATAAAGTGCATCATAATGATATTGTTTATGATGTAAACTTTTATTGTTAAACCCAAACTTATTGAAAATTATCGATATATTTAATAAGTCAGCTTATTGTTACAATACAGCATTTAATTTAAAATTAGGAATAAATAATAGCTTTATGCGAAAATGTTCATCTTCATACATATAGGAGAAAAGCGACTCCATCACTCATTACGAGATCTTCTGAACTGTTAGACCTACAGACTTGTTGGCAGGCATGTTCTTCTGTTGAGTAGACATCCACTAAGAACAGTGCAGCATCGGTTCATAGACAGACGTTTGCTACTCCTCTTCTCATTTTTGTCGCCTAGAGGCGAAAAAAATAGCCAAATGGTTTTTTTTTTCAAAGGGATCTATTGAGTCTTCTCTCACGGCGTGAGGCGAAATAACTGTTGAGTCGTATTTTGGACTGTTGATTGTTTCCCTTATTTTTCCTTTCCAACACCCAGAGGTGAATAGATTTACCAGATGGATTTCATCACAGCTATCTATAGAAGGGACACACCCGTTTCGACGGCTGTCCATTCTTTCCTCCCCTCTAACAAGTGCCCGTCCTACACATGTATAGAAATGAGTGTCGACTTTTGTGCGGAAGAAATGCCAAGGATGATATTCTCAGTGTCGAAGTAATAGGTTCATTTATAGATCCTTTATAAGACTTACGATGTACGCCAACAAGAGGATGACTATACAAGCTTTTGTCTCTGAAAAAAGAATGGTAGTTGGGACCAAGTAAGAGGGTGTCGTGTACATGTTCGTGTTCCTACCAATCAGGAATTATTGGGAGCGTGACAGAGGTCCATCCAGGGGGTTTAACATGTTCTGGACCATGATCACATATATGGGATTATTTCAGGGAACACGATATCATACGTGAGATTGCATTTTACCCGTTCAGGGTAAAATGCAATCCCCCTGGAGTAATCTTAATTTGGAACTTATAGAATTTTGAATGATTATAAACTATAACTTTTGTCATACTTAATTACAGTAATGATTTTATATGAATTTTTAAATAAAGTTAGGCTTAATAGGAATGGTTCTGAACGGGTTAAAGAGACGGTTCGGAAAGTGAAGGGGAATATTGGCTTTTACCGCGAAAGATAACCTGCAATGGGCTGCTAGGCCGTTGGAAGATCAGGGACAGGCAGAGTGATCTAGACTTGAATTTTCTTCAGCAAAGGGCTGCGGGGCAGCAAAAGATTGATAACGGCTAACGAAATCCTTAGAGAATGCCAGAAAGCTTAATGCTAGAAATTATATATCAGTATTTTATAAACACAATACATAGTCGTACACCATCATGAAATTCCCAGCAAAGCAGAAAAGCAGAGGCTAGACTTGAATAAGTTGTGACGGATCTATACGCGACCTTATCATTAATCCACTTGGAGAAACTTTGGGGCTAGCTTTCGCGTTAATTCACAGCCATCCCTCAAGAAGAAACCTTGGTATTTAAATTAGTTTTACTATATAAAGTTAAGGTTTTGTAAATGTTAGATAGAAGGTGCAGGGGAACTATTGGGGTGATTCGTAGGTGAGATATATTTCATTATTACAACGTGAGTTAAGGAAGGAGTTTTGCTACTATAATAAATTAGTGGATTAAGGTTTAAGAATCTAAGATAGATTGAATTAGATTAAATTAAGCAGATCACTTGCGCTTGTTTACTTAGAGTTGTTCACTTAGAATAGATTACTCCCTTTGTATATCACTCCTAGGGTCTCCTCTTGTAGTTTCACTTGTGATTGATTAGTGTGTTTGAATAGTAATAAAATAATAATTATTATGGAAGTTTCTGGTGATGCTTTGTTTCCCTCCACACCCTTAGGTAGGCAAGACGGTGAAGGAGCGACTTCAAATAGGTTGCGCTCACAAAGTATGCAGATTTAAGAAATGTAATAATTTCAATGAGTATACTAACAATTTTGGTTATCATTGTTTATATAATCATAAAAATATTTGTTTTTTTTTTTAAAGTATACGCGTAGTATAAAAATAATTTAATTCTAAATACACAGTAGAGTGCCGAAAACTCGGCCTAATGTGGACGAAAAGGTGGAATTGGTTTAAAAAAGGAATAAGTACGAGTGTTTCCTTAGAAAATTTTGAATTGTATGTATTGTTTGCTGGAGAATACACCACCAGAATAAACTGCCCAAACAACCTTAAACAAAGGAAAAGTACGTATTTTATGAAGGAAAGAGAGTATTTACTATATGAAAATGAAAATTATTGAATACATTGTATACAGTAATTTACCTGTTCAGACACACCTCAGATAAGTACTTTATAAAAGCATAAAGCTGTCTATAATGAGAATTAAGTAAACGACTTTGCAAAAACAGGCTATTTGTTTTAAAGGAATGCGTGATGTCCTGCTGCCTTCTGTATATATATATAACGTACTCTGCTCTTTGCTGCTTCATCACGAAGACGCCGAAGGAATATTAAGTCCAAGTATCGAGTGCCGAGATTTCGGGGACTTCACTGTACTACTTTTCCCTCTATTCTTGTAATACAAAAGACCACTTGTGTTTCTCCAAATAAACTGTACTTTATTTCATTTGTACTTTATTTAAATTAATAGTGTATTTTATTTATATTTCATTTAATATGTTGTATTTTATTTCAGTATTAATTTACTGTAGAATTTGAATGCTTTATCATTATTTTCAGGCTTTTTTAAACTGATTTTCATACAAATTCGAATTTTTACGCCGATTAGTTAATCAGTTTACTTTTCGTTGCATTGAAAAAGCATATGTAAAGACAGCTGCATAACAAAGTTCAAGAGGAGTGTTTAGTAAATTGTATAAATAAATATTTCGTTTAAAGAGTTTCAATGTATTATTCTTCTGAAAGAGGTCTGAAATAAAAGTAAATGAAAGCACAATTCCTACATCTGTGTAATATTATAATTGCTTTTTTTTCAATAAACATAAAAACCCTATCAGTTATTTTTATAGAAAAAATAGCGTCAATATTATACACAGAACTTAAGAAAAACAAATGCTACTTGTACATCAATTTATAAAGGATATTTTAAGTTCCCATTTTTTTTTTATAATTTACATGTTTAATATTTTTTATTTCTTATTTATATTATTTTAAACATCTAGTTCAGTTTTTATGCTTGGTTTAGTCTTTTTAATGCAACTCTTTCAAATGAAAACAA
The DNA here is from genome assembly GCA_019973975.1 of Trichonephila clavata. NCBI lineage: Eukaryota > Metazoa > Arthropoda > Arachnida > Araneae > Nephilidae > Trichonephila > Trichonephila clavata. The sequence continues at coordinate 64,008 of BMAO01015464.1, read as the reverse complement.
GGTCCGATATGATTCCTTTGAAAATACCCTAAAATATAAATTAAATTGTGGCTAAAAAATTGAAGAACTATTTTTTTAATTGAAATATTTAAGTAAAAAAGCAGTTAAAATAAAAACAATGAAATAAAAAAAAGACAAGTTTTTTTGTTCTTTCTGTGGCTTTTTCAGCAAAAGCAAAAATGAAAAAGGATGTAAACAGATTAAAATAAACTTACTGGGTCAGTAGTGAAATTTTTCATCAGTTCCGTTGTTTTGTTTACTTCCTCTCTTAATAAAAAGGAAACGATTTGGGCATTTTTATGTGTCCAATTCTGTGATAAGAGAAATAATAAGCGCAGCGGAAAAACTCAAAATATTGCGAAATAAAATTCTAAAAAGTGATTAGTTAGAAAAATGTGTGTTTCCTGAGCTTTTTTAAGGTATCCAACTACCCTAAAATTGTGAATTTTTTTATGATGTTATTTTATAGGCCCTCTTATTAGTTTTATAAAAAATACCAAGTTTAATATTTTCTATTCACTAGAACAAAAATTGCAAGTGTTTTAGTAAAAGCAGATGCCATTACTTTAAGCAAGATATGTCAAACTTTAAAACGCGTTTTACTCGAACTGTGTGTTTTTTTTTTTTAAATACCAAGCGGAGCCAGCACAACTGCTAAGAAAATTTTGAAAATAATTAGCTGAAATTTTTTGTGTATGCTCTGTATAATAGTAGAAGTGTTTTAACTTTCAGATTTATCATCACTGTTTTATTACAAAATTGACAGTCCCTTATGTTAATATAATCACTGTTTTTTTTTTAATCAGTTTCATATAATAACTAAGATAAAGTGCTCTAGTTTTTGTAAAAATTAAAACATCTCTTCTCCTGAAGGTCATTTCAAAAATGAATAACATTGCAACACATCAGAATTGAAAAATTGAAAATGTGTTCATAAACTTTTGGTACAGAATTTGCCCCGTATATGTTATTTTTTGTAAATTTTTACCCATTTTTTCCCATTTTAGAAATAAATTTTTTTTTCTCTTCTTAATTGTAACATATTTTTCTTAAAATGTACTAAACAAATCTAAAAACAGCAAAAAAAAAACAACAAAAAAATTTCCCCAGTTGTTGCATATTTTAAATCAGTAATTTCGTTTAATTTAGAGCAAAACATTTAAATTTCAAAAAAAGTTCCCTTTTTCTGATAGTTTATTGCTATGTAAAATTTCAAATTCGTTAAAAATAATCAAGATGTATTTCAAAAAGATCCATACAGAAAAATAAATGTAATATATACAATATTTATTCGAATCTAAGCCATCATCGATTCTCGATAATTTTTTGTATCAATAATTTTTTGAGAAAAAATATTAAAAAAAATAGTATAAAATACATTGGCGTAGCTAGTCCTGAGTGGGCCCCGTATCAAAATTTCTTCCCTTTTTTGAGGGCCCCTTAACATGTCACGATCCTTTGCTTACATATATTGGGGCCCCTGTAGCTTGGGGGCCCCGTGTCATTGATAGGGCTGATACGGTGGTAGTTACGTCCCTGGTAAAAAAGTTTATCAGTTTCCAATATTTACGAAATTTAAAAAAAATTAAATTGAAAACTAATAAGAAGTGAATAATTCATTTATTTTGTTAGTTTAAAAAATATGAACTCGTAATTGCTATAATCATTAGTATCATGTTCGATTTCTCCCATCAGACGAATTTTTCCATCTTCGATTCTAAGCTCCCCCCCCCCCCCCCAATTTGCAATAGCATTGACATTGGAAAAAAAGTGTGGCTTAGATATTCGTATAAATACGGTATATATAGTTTCTTTATAACAAATTCCGGTGCTTACGTATTACACCATCGACCCATTTCTCAAATCAAAAAATGTACAAGCAAAAATGCGCTTACAAGATTACTCTGTTTTTACATGAATGGGAACAATTTTCCACGGTTGGCTGCATATCGTGGCATTTGGCGACGTCTTTTCATTGGCCGATTTGCTCGACGATAAAATACTAAGTACCCTAATTTCATTAAGTCTTATTTTGCAATTTGATTTTGATTTTGTCATTTTTATGTCACTAAAATACTTAAGTATTTCTTTTTCTTAAAAGAAACTAGCTGTTTTTTATCATTGAAAAAGAAAAGGCTCTCTTTTAGCAAAGAATGATCGTCCAAGAAAGAATTATCCTTCTATCAATTTAAATAATTCAAACTATTGATAGCTGTTCATATTACTCCACCATTGTTTTAGGTACAACTTATTTCTCGCATACAAATGGCGACTTTATTTTTCGACAGCAAATTTATTGTAACACAGTTTCTACGATTATTTCTCCTCTCCTCATTCGAATATCGCAAAATAAAACTCTTGCTTATTAAATACCAAGAACTGGACTTTTTTTCCTGATTCATAAGTTTCTATTATTTTCGTAGAGTCTTAGAAAATTCCTTCTTATCATACTTATGGAAAAACAGGGTTAACACACACTCTCTAAGAAAAATCACTCAGTATTTATATATTTACTATTTTTCAAGAATTAATTTTTCTTTTTCTGAAAAAAAAATGTGTATCTTGACTTGTACTTGTTCATATTACGAAGATAGACAGAAAAAGATTTCTTAAATTTTGCTACACAATTTAACGCTTTTATTATATTATCAAATTTTAAAATTGTATCTGATAACAGATAAATTCCAGATGAGTTTTTGCACTGGACTTTGATATAATTTTAATAACTCAATTTTTTTTCCTACACATTTTCTTAGTAAATATAATGAAAACAATTTAAATAGTCCTCCATTTTGAAAATTTTCAGATATGAAATTTAATCTAGTATGTGACAATAAGCAAAATATAGAAAAAATTAATCATCAAAAACTAAACAGAACTTTTTAAATTCTACGGAGGCTTGCGCATAAAAATTTTTTTTTTTTGTATTTCATTCTGTGAAAGATATTTATATATAAAAAAATGTTTCCCAGTAAATTCGTTGCCACAATCAGTCACGTGTTAAAACTATAAATCAAGGGGAAAGTAGTTATTCAATACCTACAATTAGCTCACTCTCTCCCTATATATATATGTATTTATTTATTTATATATCTTGTTCAAATTTTCAATCGTTAATAAAATGCTTTCTATTCATCCAATCAAGTTCAAATAAATTTTTTTTTAACTTGTAGTGGAAGACACTTGATGTTAATACGGTTTTTTCAAATACTAATTCATTAATTTAATTAAATTAATTACTGGTTCTCGACGCCAATTTAGATTCGTCTCCAATGTTACAACAATGTAACAGTTAAAACAGTGACAAAAGTTGGTGTCGAAAACAGGTTTTCCAGCCTAACTAGCCAAACCGGGTGTGCATTGTTACAACAATGCAGACAAATCATGCTCTTTTTTCATTCCTACTATTAGTTCACTCTCTCCTTATTTATATTTACATATATATTTATATCTTGTTCAAATTTTCAATAGTTAATAAAATACTTTCTATTCATCCATTCAAAGTAGAAATTGACTTTAAAAAAAACTTCATATTACTTGTTTTATTGCTATTTTTGTTTTTGTTTAAGTCATTAAAGTAAAAATAACTAATAAATCAATATAAATAATAAAAAAAACTAAAATTAATGAAAAATAGAGCGTTTTCTTTTGTAGGAATAATTTTTAGAGTTGTTGATAAAAAATTTTGCTTTGCAAAAAATTTACTGTATATTTAAACATCCTGAATTTTTGTCATACTTTCTCATATTTGGAAGTTTTATTAACTGAATATTTACATGGAATGTACCAATTTTTAAAAGAAAAATTTATTCACTTTTCGGTGAAATCTAGGAAACTAAGAAATCTAATAACAATATTATGTATCACGTGATAGGGAAAGTAGGTAAATGGATGCTCGAAATTAAAAATAATTATAATTAAGCTACGGTTGTAGATTCAAACTAGACATTTTTTCGTTCCACAACCGAGTAAAGCGATAATTATTTTAAGAAAACAATGAAAAAGAATATTCTGATTATTCAGTATTATTTAAAGAATATGGACATACAGTGGACCACAAAAGTGCTCGCTCGCTTGCAATTTCCTATAAAAGTTAACGTTTTCGATTAATAAAAATTAATATATCGGAATTGTAATTTTTATGATATTTACAACTTAACCTTAATGGAGTAACATAGTTAATGTTTAAAACATACTAGAACTATTTTTTTAGAAAATTAATAATCAAAAAACTGCTAAAAATTAAGCCACAAAAGTCTTCGTACGCTTAAAAAAAAAATCTCAGCATAGCTTTAAATATTGTATTTCTTTCTTATTTAGTACTAAATTAAGAAAGTGATATTTTTTAGTGTCCACAACAATTTTTAAACGTCTTGGTATACATTTAATCAGTTTTTTTGTAATTTCTGCACGACGTTCCTCCATTCTTTTGTGATTATTGTTTTTACTTTACGTTTTGTTTTTATATGTCATGTTTTCTTCAGTATCCATATTTTGGGCGGATATTTTAAAATATTTAAGTAGAGCTCATGATTCCCACAATGCCATCAAAAATACCAGATTGCCTAATCCTGAAGCCGATTTACACCCCCACGCAAGAACACCTCCTCCTTCATACTTCACTATTTAAACTAGATTCATGGTATTAAATTTCAGAAAATTCCATTAATAGCAAATTGGTTGTGATGACAAAAGAATTCAAAATTTTTAGTTCCGGCGGGCGTATAATAGTTTGTAGGGGAAAAAATGAGGAACTTAGTCCCAAGAATTTATGTAAAGCAACATTCCACCTCCATGCTTCATCATGGAGGTGATTAGGTTCTATTTAAACATTTTAAAGAACAATTTTAAAATCTGCCCGAAATTTGGATATTCGAGATGACTTCCTTTTTTAATAACATAATGGTACCAAATGCACTGCTCTCAATGAACGTCGCTTGAGTCTCTATAAATGTCCCCAAATTTTGAAAACATTTCTTAAATCACTTGATTTAAGCCTAGTAGAACATATATGAGGAGAATTTGATATAAAAAAAACTGTCATATATATAAACAAAATGTGAAATAAAAACAAGAATCATAGAAGAGTGGAGAACATTGATGTAGAAATAACAAAAAATTTAATTTTCCAAGACGTTTAAAAATTGCAGTGGATGCTAAAAAATATCTTATTAAGTATAAATTAAGAAAGAAATGCAATATTTAAAGCTATGCTGAGATTTTTTAAAGAGTACTGAGACTTTTGTGGCGTAATTTTTTAGTAGTTTTTTGATTATTCAATTTTCAAAATGATAGTTATACTATGTTTTAAAAATTGATTATGTTATTCCATTAAAAACAAGCTGCAGATATTATAAAATATTAAAATTCCTTTATATTAATTTTTATTAATCGAAAACATTAAATTTTATAAGAAATTGCAAGTTTACGAACATTTTCGTGGTACATTGTATAAAATTTTAATTAATAATTAATTTGAACATGTACCTCCTTGAATTTTTTTAGGATTGGTTCACTGACGTGAGGAATAGCCAGCGCTGTGTGAGCTGGACTATGCTGCTTCTTGTCATATTGAAAGATATTGTATCAATTGAGGATAGTAAAAAAAATCAGTTTTTAATTTAATTTATCAATTCAATAAGCATTTAATCGTTTTTTTAAAAAAAATACATTTTTACATCTTAGATTGTTTGTGTTTCTTAAGCTTAATCGTAGCCGTCTATTTAAAAAAAAGAACGGATCACAAAACATATAAGAATATATATATATATATAAACAAGATTTAGGTCAGTCATAAAAAAGAAAAATATAGGATCCATAGAATTAATTAATACCGAAACATAAAAAATACGTGACTGTACAAAAAAAAATGTTGTTGCGAAATATAACAGGCAGCTTATTATATTAATTATGCATTTATATTTAATTCGTTTTAAGAAAATATGCGCTGTAAATAAATATTTGTATATGTTACATTGTTTATAGCGAGAGATAATCACATCAAACTATTGACTAAAAAGAAAATAATTCGTACCACAAGGCCTAATTAATATTCAGAAGCAGGTGTTTTTCCTGACATAACAAATGTTTTATAGTTCCTAATTATGAAACAAATACAAATTTGGAAAAAAAAAGACGTATTTCCACCAGCTTTTACGAATGAATAAATCTTATATAAATACACCTTTGGAATGGAATATTCATAAAAGAAAGCGAGAAAGAACTTTCTAAACAAAACGATCTTCTATCAGAGGTAAGATAGATATTGATATTCACTTCATTTCATAAGTAATAACTAGTATTAAAATTATATTAGATAAATTTTATTTAAATTAATAGTTTTAAGCCATTATATATAAATTTAAGATTAATTTGTTTTCCATTTTCTTTTTCATATTTAAAACGATTGTAACTCTGGAATTGCTTAAAGCTATATAACATAGAACTCGAAGTAGTTTTTGTATTTATATTACGCTATGACCACTAGAATACCTAATCACAATAATCAAAATCAAAAGCCATTTTTTCCCTTTGAGAATCTTTTAAAAAGATTCTGAAGAAAAAGTTTTATAGTTTTGTTGTATAGTTTTATAGTTTTTTTTTATAGTCTTATACTTTAAATCAGTTACATATGATTTTTGAAACACGATTAGTCTACCAAACGGGATATTGTTATGATGGACAGTTGTATTTAAAAATTTATAGGGACAATATTTCAAGTATCACATCCTTTTGATAACATTGCATTGCTTTACATAATTCTTATTAATACAAATCTGATAACGTATAAACATATTTAAAGGTACCTCCTCATAAATTCCTCAAAATTTTCTCAAATTTCGTAGGAAATTTTTTCCAAAAAAAAATATATATTGGTGTGTGGATGTGCTTACGATAATATTAACAGGCTGGAAGAAACAAAAAATTTAATATTTTAAGTTTAAATAATTTTATTTTAAGTGAATACATAGTTATTCATAAGAAAAAAAATTGCTGAATGCATATTTATTGGCAAAAAAAAAAAAATGTAATATTATTCAAATTACTTATTTATTTGCAAAAAAATAGGTTTGATTTTTTTCCCACCATATAATTTATAAACAAAAACAAGACATTAAACTTTTGAAAACCTACAATTTTAGTCATCGAACACAAAATGTGGCGTTTTATTGAAAATATATGCTGCAAGCTCTTACCATCATGATTATTTAAGTTATTTTCCTAAAATTTTTAATAATTATACTTATGCAAAATACTTCATTCCTATTTTATAATTAAAAAATCTTCCGAAATAAATAACTTCCTCATAAATTTCGGTTCAACCGGTATAAAATTTAACCGATCTCCATCTAGGGAAGTTATTCATACTGTTCTATTTTATGTGAGATGAGTTTGAAATAATACATCTTTTTTAGGTTCATACATAATCACAATTTCTCGTTCATCAGATTGTAAAATTGTTCTTGGATAGTAAAAGATTTATTTGTGCTTATAATTCTGTTGTATTGAAAGTATTAGGGAAAATATCGGATTTAATATCGATTTGAATTTTTCGTTATTTAAAAAGAAAATATGGCAATTATGATTCATCAGATTCATTGTGTCAAAGAATCATGCAGCAAAGAAAAACATATATCAAAATATCGTATAATATTTTTTCATCTGAAATTGAAACGTCGGGCAATGAATGGACAATAAAAAATAAGCTATCACGATTCATAAACGTTATATAAACTTCCAGAAACATTTTATTTAAGTATTCATAAAGAAAGGAAAATAGAAGACGGAAAATAAAGAAAAACTGCAAATTATACAATACAAAAATGTTTAAGGTTTATCTTTCTCAATGGTGGCTTACTTTTACTAAGCTTAACCAAGAGGTATTATGCTAAAAAAAATAGGAGTTAATACGAATATTTATCCTTGATAGATCTACTTTATCGAATACAAAATTTAATTTGCTTGCTGAGACGAAATTCATAATTTTGAATTTCTTTCACAACTGAACTGAATTGATATTGTACTTTCTAAATATCCGCTTAAAAAGGATTTTACAAAATTCTAAAAAAATATGCTTAGGCTCACGATCTCAAAATGGGAATCGTTATAATTTCTTTATATCGTTGGTTAATCGCTTAGGCTAATCCGATAGATAAAAAAAAATTCTTTCTCAAAGTTGAAGAAAATTATCGTTAACTGGAGAAACCTCTATTTTTTAAATATTTCCTTTTGGATCTAATTTATTACAACAATAATCTTGAAAAGAATTTAACAAAATTCGTTAGGTTCACGAACTTAAAATGCAAAATGGGAATCGTTATAATTTTTTTATATCGATGGTTAATCGCTTAGGCTACTCTGACAAATAAAAAAAAATTCTTTCTAGAAGATTAATAGAACTATCGTAAACTGGTAGAAACCTCTATTTTTTAAATACTTTCTTTTGGATCTAATTTATTGCATTCTAGTACATCTAGAAAGATTAAAAAATAAAGGAGCTCTATATTCTTACCTTTTAAACCCAAATAGATATTACTGCCAATTGTTTTCCAAGTCATAGCCTTGACAGCATTTTCATCTTACATTTCTGCTGTTTGAAAAGAAATGTAAATGTACTATACCTCTAATATTGGATATTACCCATGCTGACTAGGCCATTTTTCAAGTATGAGTGTTCAATTTTGATTACACCATTTTTCTAACCACGATTCAATTTTAAGCTGACATTTTACAGTAGCGTTTTTGTGCTTACGAATACTACAGTCAGATTTGCGTTAAAGTATAACACACAATTGTAAGAATGACGATCGTATACTTATTTGCAAGGTCACCGTCGTTAAAGTCAGGGAGGCTAATGTGAGAAAGATTGATAAATGAGGTTTAGACCAAAATTTCGATTAAAATGTACAAGTGAAACAAAATGCAATATGAAAAATGATAAGAAGCTTTTAGAGATCGTCATTGAGTTTGTCATACATTTTCATATTTTCGAATAAAAATTGTAAAAAAAAGATATTGATAGAGATGAAAATTTATCACAAATCATTTTACAAAGGTCATTTTAGATCACAGGAAATGAGATTGAAAGTTTGAGGAAGATTTTTAGGTCAGGATGGGCAATTGTTTTGTCACGAAGGCTGGAACCGGAAGGGATACTGAACTACCACACCTTTTTAAAATGATTGTATCTCAGAAAGGATATAAATTGTACCCTAAAAATTCCTTCCTTCCACAGTGGGTCTTGGCCTTCTCAAGAAGCCTTTTCCAGGCAAGCCTTCTTCTTGCTAGTGTTCTCCAATTCTTAATACTCAAAACTAGGAGATCTTTTTCTAGGTCAGCAATCCATCTAAAATTTGGCCTGCCCTTTCTCCGTGTGCCAATTGGTTGGGTATTGAAGACTTTTTTAGTGGTGCGGTCTTCGTCCATTCTGACAACGTGATCTGCCCATTTAATTTATTGTAATTTGATGGAGTTAACGAAGTCAGATTCTTTATATGAGTGATAGAGCTCAAAATTTGATCTTCTTCGCCACGTTCCATTTTCCTGAATTCCTCCAAAAATAAATCTTAAAATCTTCCTTTCGTAGATACTTACCATGTTCTCATCTGTTCGAGACATGGACCAAGTTTCACATGTATAAGTAAATACTGATCTTAAAAGACTTTTACCCTAAAAATTAATAAATATAAATTAAATAAAGAGTCAGTTTTGCTCAATTTTTTTCTTGTGCTACTTTGATATAACCTATAGCAACAGGCACGTGTAATTTTAGAATCAGCTTAATGAGAATAATATATGCAATTTTCTACAATTTTTTTTTTTAAATTTAGAAGTGAGATTGTTAGTTGAAATTTTCATCACAGCCTGCAAGTTAATATTAGCCAACTTGCATTTTGTTTCCTCTTGTTGATCTTCTTGCAAGAAAAACTTTGCTCACACAAATATATATTGACCCAAAATAGAACATTTTCTGTCTATTGGTTTTTCTGACAGTCTTGGCGGGCCTCTATTTGACCATCCCTGTTTTAGGCAATCAAAACATTTATTAATGATATATCAAGACTTTTTTTTAAGTCTAAATGTTTTTAATTATTTTATAATTGGATAATTCTGATGTGCAACTTTAACATTTAAAAAAAATTGCACTTTTTACTTCGAATTCTTTAGAGAATGGGATGTAATTTGCTATCTTATTTGTTTTTATTCTGATACAGACCGGAAATACTATTCAGTAAAATATATTTAAACAATGCCTGCCATTTTTACATGCTGTCATATTTCAAAACAAGCTGGTATACCCGTTCATCGCAAGGGGGAATTGAAAAATTAAACAATACAGATTGAAGGATAAAGAAGTTTTAAATAATTTAATTTTACGCGTATTATAAATTAAACAAAAAAAAAAGCTTCTTTATATCTCAACTGAACAAAAATCATATTTGTTAAATTTTAAGTTTGTAAGTGTAATAGCTGATAAAAGGATTTTTTTTTTTATTTATAACACTCCCGTAACTTCCTCGTGGGTTGATTTTTGAAAGCACCTTCCTAAGCTCAACAAAAGTAACATATTGTTACAAATGTTGTGTTAATGAATGCTTAAAATAGTGTTAATAATTTATATCTGGATATGTAATACGTTAATAATACTTTCTGTTGTATTTATTTTATGTTAAAATTGTAATATTCGCAAGCAATGCCGTTTCTTACGTTATATTGGCGATTCAATAGAAACAGCAAAATGTTGGCGATAGAGCCAAGTTGGCATCATTTTTGGCGACTATGTTGGCACCTTGGCGATTAATTGAACGGTGCAGAAGTTGATATTCTGTAGCGCCACCTGGTGGGGAGCTGCAACAAAGAGAATAGCACAAAAACCTTCTCCTCAAAAAATACATTTACATACCAATTTTCATAGTGATCGGTTAAACGGTGTTGGAGGGAAGCGAGGCCATATAGACAAACATCCATTTTTATACAGAGAGATATAATAATACATACTTCCCTATTTGAATCGGATATTACTCACTATTTCATTAGTTTAAATTTTTTGTCACGGAACTTCATTTTTTTCTAAACTAAAAGTAAAAATTACTCCTTATAACATCAGCTATCGGTCAGTGAAAGTCCCGTCAAAATCGGTCCAGCCGTATCAAATATTAGCCAGAACAAACAGACAGACAAATATTTAAAAAAATGTTTTTCTTTATATATAAGAACCGTATATACTTTTAAACGCATTTAGTAAAAGCTGTTGATTTGAAATTACAAACAAACACTTCAATTTTATTTATTTGTATAATCATTATTTTTCAACCCATATTTTATTATTAAACTCAAACACCAAAGTAAAATTGTTAAAAATTAGAGGGAAAAATACACATAAAAATATATACCATAAAGAAAACTCAGTTCTTAGTTTAATCAGCAGTTCTGTCTTTCTTCCACATTTGTACAACTGTAATTGTTTAAATATCTCTCTCAAGCAATAAACTTGAAAAAACTGTGGAATCGGAATTCATTTGCGTTATTAAAGTATTTTGCAACAACAATTATCTTGTCAAATAAAATAAGTAACAGCATCTTATTAATAGAAAATTATGAGCAAAAAACAAATCTTTTTCAAACTTTTTAAAAAGTTTAGGAAAGTATTCCTCGAGGGATTTTATAAAAATATGATTGAGATTGTAAATTTTTATAAAATTTCAATGAGTAAATTAAATTTCTGAACACTTTCGAGCATTCTATTGCGGTGTGTTTCTCAAAGAATTGTCGTCATAATTCCTTTTGGTGACCGCAGCAACGGGGATCATGATTACGAACTTGTAGTTGGCGAGTCGGAGGATTGAACCCGCGACCTATGGATTCGTAAGCCCGTAGCATACCACTAGACAAAAGTGATCACTCCTGTCCGGAGGCTCTGTTACTGGCTTATTTTAGATACCGCCACAGTACTCCCCTACCAGTGAGTCGGTGGATAGGTGAACGAATGAGATATTTGTTGTTATGGCGAGCGTGAGAGTTGTTACTGTTGCGTCAAGGGAGTCTGACGACTTTTTGCTGCGTCAAATGAGTCTGACGACTTTGCTTGCTGCGTCAGATGAATCTGATAACTTTTTTGCAGTGTGAAGTGGGTATGGTGTGACTTACCTTGTTGCGTCAAGTGGGTCTGGCGACTTTTGATTGCTCTTTTTGCAGGTAAATGGCTTCACTACACAACAGAAGGTTTGTGTTTTTCTTTTAAGCCAAGGTCACCAATGTTGGAAATTAGAACCCTGTACCTTTTGATTCGTAAGCACGTAACATACCACTTGGCAAAAGTGATCACACCTGTCCGGAGGCTGTTACTGGCTTATTTTAGAAACTACCACATGGAGATTTCTCTATCCAGTCATGGGTCCAAATCCAGGTGCTACTTAAGACCCGCCATGGGAAGGCTCGAGGAATTTGTTGAAACTCAAAGTCCTTACGTAAGCCTGAGTGGGGCATCAACTCAGGTGTCATCCTCATTACTTCATCGTGGTCTTAAGTGATAAGATCCGTCGTATAGGGGAAATAAAAAAGTTTCATTTGCATGTTTTAAATGATTTTGCATACATACAATTTAATTTTGCATAATTATTTTGATCTCCGAAAGAGTATTTTACATTTACTACAAAAATAAAATCTGTCTTACTTTCTTTCTAAATCTATCTTATTCTTAAGGTTACTTGTTTTTAGTCAGTGAAATAAAACGTTATTTAACTTGAAAGTATCTTTTTTTTTAGGCAAGAAGTAATTTTTGTGGATCCAGACAAAATGCAGAAATTTGCAGTTTTTCTCATGATGGTTTTTGTTATGAGTGCAGTGATTCGTAAGTACATAATCAGTGTAATTGTTTCGATATAAATTACAAAATTTACATGAGAACAAATTCATATATGAGAATTCAGACGAAGAGGAAAGAAAATGTATTGCTACCATCTAGTGGCATAGTGGGAAAAGTTTTTCCATAAATTTAAAACTTTTTTTTATTCCATAAAACGATGCTCAAAAAACAGTACAAAAAAAATTGAATTGTATAAAAGGAGGTGTTTTCCCCATTATATAAAATTCGTCAAGACAAAATAAATGTTACTTAATTTTTAAGAAAAATGTGTGAAATGGGCTAAAAGCTCTGCTATATGAATTCTTAGCCATGCGCATTAAAATTTAACAAAACATTTATACAGTTAGTATTATAATACTTATATATGTAAAGTACTCTGTTTAAAAAAAACTTTTTATTGATTTTTGGGATGCATTTAAGGATTAGTTTCAACGGACTTTTTCTATTAATTGCATTTTAATTTACTGAGTTCTATGTAATTTTATTACCGTAAAATCCGGCATATAACGCGTACTTTTAACACAAAAAATAAGATCGAAATTTACGGGAGTGCGTTATACGCCAGGTATCAAAATGAGAGCTTCAAAAAATTTTTTAAAAAAAGAAGTGCATAAAAAAAAAATTAGACCTCTACAAAATCGGAATACTATTTATTTAAAAGAAATGCCATACTTTATGAGCTTAAAGGGTTGTTTTTCTAGAAATATACTATTTTTTCCAAATCTTGGGGTAATGTCACGAATAAATGGTTTTAAAACATAATAGCATTGCTAACGTACATTGCAAGTTTCTTCGTAAATTAAAAAAGACTAAGAAACACCCTTTTATAGTTAATCGAACTAAGAGTTAAAACTTAATCTTTTAGTCGCCAAATCTGGAAATGGGATCTGAAATGAGTCGTTAGATGCGGGAGGGTATCTAAAAAGGGGAAATCACTAATCCTGATGATCCTGATCAGGACAATGGAACAAAATTATTAAATTATTGTATTGTCATCGGTTCTGGACAAGTGAGCAAAATTTCGAATTAATCAGACCTTTTAAAGTGGATAAAAATATTGAGTTCAAAGATTCCGTTACATAAAAGTGAAGCTTACAAAAGGGTGTTAAAAAGGGAGTGCACGTTTTACAGCGAATATACCTTAAAATTAAAAAATGCAGCTTGAAAGTATAGGTGCGCTCTATACACCGGTGCGCGTTATACACCGGATTTTACGGTACATAATATTGCCATCACTTTCTACATTTCTCAATAAATTGTTTTTAGAAACCTATTAAAAGGGGGCAGGCAGCAATATTAGTATTTGGCCTTGCTGATGTTGTAGTTTAATCAAACGCTATTGAAAATTAAAATTTACTACCCTAGGAAGAGGTTATATTATCATAGCGAATCCCCAAATGATTCAATTCATTTAGCTTATCAACAGTATTATTGTTGTTCATTTACTTTAATAATAGACATAGACTAAAATTTATATGTTTTTTAATTTTTTCTCTCTTTAGTTGAGACAAATGGTCAACTAGGACTTGGACTTGGAATCAACCTTTGCCCTCTCAATGAAGCAGGCTGTGTGAACCAATGCGTAATGAATGGCCACAATACAGGGTTTTGCTCCGGTACCTTTTGCGAGTGCTCGGCTGGTCCATATATAGGAAAAGTGTAAAACCTTGTTTTCCAATTTTCACTGTACATTTTTTCCCGATTATGTATTTATCTAAATATCATAACTAATAATTCAATTGATTCAACTATGAAATTAACTTGTCAATTTCGATTCAAATTTGCTGTGTTTTTTTTTTGTGAGCAATAAATAAAAAAGGTTAAAAAAATGGTTTTCTTTCTCTTGTATATAAGAATTTTAAAGACAATGGAATAGTGTAACCATTGTTTATATACACTCAATTCATATAAAAAACATTCAAATGAATTAATAGTGCTAATAATGTAGTTATTTTAAAAACAAAACAAAGAAAAAGCATTTTGGAGCAATGATTTATTTTCTATCATAAAGATGATGAAAAGAGTAAGGAAGAATTAATTATTTTTACATTCTTAAAACGTAACAAGAAACTATTTTTCAATTGTTTAAATACTCGTTAAATCAAACAAGCTAAAAAAAACAACTAACATGTAGAATTGTAAAATGAAAATTTTTTCATTAATCTGTTCTTGATACATTATTCTGTTAATATCATATTTGAAAGATGTGTAAATTACATAAAATGTATTTAAATTCCTGTAAAATATCTTATAAAAGAGAGGTATTTAAATGATCTAAGCAAAGTAGATTCCAATATGCATACTACTTATTTTACATTTTTCCTAGATGAAAAAGTTCAAATTAAATTGACTTATCTTTATAATTTTACTGAATTTTAAAAGCATTTTAATATTTACTGAAAATTACACTTCAATTATATAAATATTATTTGTGAATTTGAATACATCAAAATTGATAAAATTTTAATTAGTTTCTGAAAAAATCAGCTGCAATTAAATTTTTTTAAAAAAAATAACTGTATTTATGCACTAATTTCTTTTAACACCTCCCCCCCCCCCCTTAAAATAATATTTCCATAATTTCTCCAGAAAATCAGTGTTCACTCCTCTAGATGGCAGCACGATTAAAAATGTTTCTGAAGAACGGAAGAAACAGAAAGCGCGAAAGAGTTGTCAGCTTTAACTCTCTATCCATAGATGGCAGCAGGATCGGATTATTTATTTATTTATTTATTTTTAGCTATGATTACAATCGGTTGATAACATTTGAAACATTTAAAATCAAAAGATTTTAAGAATTATGATGCAGAAAACGCTTCTTTACTTCCAAAGAAGAGCTCCAAAAGCAGCAAATTTTCTATGTGCCACAAAACCTCATTTGTCAAATAAGAAAATATAGATTTTCATTTTTAAAAAATGCAATTTTCATGTTGTACGCAAACAATTAGGGGGGGGGGGATATGAGCAATATTGTGAAAAATAAATATTTTTCGAAAAATTTAACATCAGAATTTTCCTTCACCAAGAACTTTTGTGGTTTGTAGTGCTCTATTTTCGTAAAATTACAATATTTCTCAAAAAAAAAAAAAAAAAAAACGTAATATTAAAAAATAAAATAAAATGGACTTTTAATTTTAAATATATAGTTTGGATTTCTAACGAACCCCCCTCAACACTCAATAGTTACTCACAAAAAGGCATTGAGGATATGTTACAAAAAATTGTGAAATAAAAGTGAGAAAACATTAAACTGCGTGCTTTTAAAATTTGCATAATATTTTTCGAAACAAAAAAAAATGTTTTTGTACGAAGTAAAGGGGGAGGGTTGGAAAAAATTTATTTTAAGCATGAATTTCAAAGGAAAAATTTTAAAAAAGCTCATACTGCCGAAACCCGGGATCGAACCAGGGACCTTTAGATCTTCAGTCTAACGCTCTCCCAACTGAGCTATTTCGGCATGTCCTTCAAGTGAGATTTATTAATAAAATGGCGTAATTTCAGGTAGTCTTTCAATTTATATGTATTGTATTTATTGAGGGAGAATGAATATGTGTATGTTTTTTTTTTAAATGAAAAATATCATTTTCTCAGACGTTTATTTTGGTTTTTAATTTTACAAAAAAAATTTTTTTTTTTTGTAATGTAGAATTTTTTACACCTTTTTTATTTTAGTATATAATTCCGTGTGTTTTTGTAATTTTTTTTTCTTTTAAAAAGTTGACTCACGTGTGTCCTTATTTTTTTTTTAAAAAAATCTGCGTGCATTTTTATATTTATACAATTGGGGGGGGGGGATAGAATCCCATATTTTATTTAGTTCTTTTTATAATTCAAAATTATACCCCTCAACTGCGAAATATGTTTTCCGTTTTTCTCGATGAATCTCAAAAACTCTCCTGAAAGCAATTTAATTATCAGAAAATAAAGGTCAGTTTTCGGACTTTCCCCCTTACGTTATTAAAAAGTATGATATTGTATTTTAAGGAACTGATTCTTTCTGGTAGATAATTTCAATCAAGGATAATTTAAACTAATTTATGTTGCAGTAACCTTTAAATTTCTACGAAATTTAATTCCAAATATTTTTACGTATTTCATTAACTTCCACACAGCATCAACGTCAGGACTTGGAGACACGACACGCGATCACAAGCCTTTCTACGTGGCGGGTTTAGTTGTCTTTTTTCTTCTTTTTTTTTTTTTTAAATTCGATTTAAAAGTTCCCGGGCTGAGCCTATAACGTGAAAACTTTTTGCAGCAGAGTTACTATGATAACGTTTCTGTGTTGCTGCTTCCTCATTTCTAAAAGTAATTTTTCCAAAATCAAGTGGGGTCGGTGGCTCACCACGGCATCGTATTTTGTAAGTGGATGCATTAATAACCGGCGATTGAAAGAAATGACGTTTGTAGAGCAGAGAATGAACATCAAATTTTGTAGAGTGCTACGGAGACTTACGAAATGTTGAGGCATGTGTAAGGCTGTGATACATTATCACAAATACAAGCTTTTGACGTTTCAGGGAATACAGGGAAAGTTTTGAAGACGCGGAACGATCTGGACATCTGCAGACTTCTCACACCGCTGAAAACATTGAAAACGTTTCTGCAGAGGTACGTAAGAACAGGCTTCAAACAACGATGGGGTGAAAACTAAACTAATTGTTTTGCTACATCCTCCTTACTCCCCTGATTTAACCTCCTGCAACTTCAGAATATTTCCAGAACTAGCACGTCGCTTTCACGTCATCGATTCCAATCTGCAGATGAAATTAAAAGTGCATGACATGCTGAATTAAAGGGCATTTCTAAAAAAGAATTCCAAAAATGTTTCGATGACATTTACAAGCGATGGAATAAGTTTGTTGTTGCTCAAGGGTTTTACTTCAAAGGAGGATGTGTTTCAACAATTTAACTGGTGATATTTTTTAAGTTATAGACTCAGTCAGGGAACTTTTGAATCCTCTATCTCGTTTTTCGCTGTAAATTAATGTTCACTTAAATATTAACAGCTCAGAAAAGAATTACTAATAAAATTCTTTCAAATGTAGAAAATAATAGTGCGCTTTAAACCTACTATTTTTTTAAAAATAATTATGAGATTACTTACTATATTGCTACACAATTAAAATCTCGTAGTTGTATTTCGTAAATGTAAGTAGAAACTGAACGGAAATTTTACTGGAAATTAAGAGAGAAATGGTAATATTTTCTATTGGAGTCCATATTGAGTGCACAATTTTTCTTTAGCACGATTTAATCAAATTTCAAGGGGGACATACAATTCCCTAGCAAAAAGACAAAAATATCGAATTTTTTTCCCCTCCTTTTTTTTTTTAATTGTGTGCGGCTTTTTTTAAATATTTGTGCAAAATTTCATAGCTCTAGCTACATTATTTAGCTAGCGATTTAGGTTTTTTTCACAGACTGTCGAAGCGAAAACCGAAACTAAAACACGTGACGTCAATCTTTAGCTATTTCAAGCATTTTAATGCCCTTTAAAACTTTTCTTTTCTACTAAAATATGGATTTATGTGAAGTTTTTTCTTTTAATCCGATAAATTAGACATATCTGTTTTTTCTCCTTTTTTTTATAATGTCCGATTAAAAAAAAAATCGTAAAAATAAAAATATCTCTTGTAATACTAATACCATGCACAGAATTCTGAGAAACGCTCTTCTAAGAATATTAGAAAAAAAAAATTTCTCTAGAATATTTAAATTTGTAGAAGTGATAGTTAAAATATCGTAATTTTTCTTTTTATTTTACAACACCCATTTGCTTAAAAAAGGTCTTTTTCCTTCTGAAAAGTATATTTCATGATGTTCAAATATGGCACAAGTAAGCACTTTCATATAAATTTTTTAATAAAAAAAAGTTGTGCGTAGTTTACCATGTCCCGGTTTGAAAAAAAAATTAACCTTACCTGTGAATATCCTAAATAGGAGACAGCATAAACTCAAACAACAGAAGCACAAAGCTCGCTAGGTATTAAATATTTTCGTGTAATGTATATACACTTGAGGAACAAAAATTCTATCTTGAAAAAAAAATCATTTAAAAGGGAAATTTATAACTAACTAATGATACCCTGTAGAGCGATATGCATAAAATGTGATTTAAATTTCAAAGGTCGTGGAATTTTCAAAGAATTTAAGCATCGAAACACATGCGGTCAAAATTTCCACAATGTACAAGAAATTAAACAATTTCTCAATGAAAGTTTTCATTCTAAGTATTACACGGCAGGATGGAAAATTTTCTTTCAGAATTTCAAAACCTACCTATGCAGAAAAAAATGTTCTCTGGTTTATACAGGAAAATACGTTGAACGCGAAAACGCTTAAGACGGAATATCGGTTAACACGAAATAATACAATGGCTCCGAAAACCTACTATGCATTTTCATGCATTTTTTTCTTTTAACACGATTAAAAGATTTCTCCACTGGATATTAATACTGAGCCGACACTTAATGAAATGTTCGAGTAAGATTCTCTGAGTTATTCAACTCTCCTACTATATCCTTGGAAGAATTCGTTCCATAGATGATGATAATGTGTGCACAGCCCCAATTATGGCAGACTAAGACATTTTGGAGATTGTTCAAAGCTCAAAAAATATCATCGGTGCAGATTCCAATAACAAAAATGGAATGAATAATCAGCTCCTGTACACACGTCATCCGAAATCAGGAACACTATGAAAAATATTCGCAGTTATTTAGATGCACATTCCAATGGTGAAATGAATAACAAAATGGATGACATCGATTAATTTGTTGACTGAGTGAGGGAGAGAAAATAAAAGTCGCACTGTTCAGCTACAAGAGGGCTTTTGACGATGGACATCGTCATTTTGAACCCTGGTCAAATGACAAGGACGACATCTGAGCTGGCACCCCCCTCCCTCTCCTAACTTAATTGGTTGACAATTTGATGCTAAGAAAGACAATGCAAAGAAAAATATCAGTTTTTTTTCCCAAAAACCCAATAAAGGTTTGTTTTTCAAAAACTTTAAATTTTTGCATTTAATTTCATTAAGTACTTGTGAATGTCTTTTTTTCATTAATATTTACTAAATACATGCATATATACATTTCTATGTTTATAAAATGTACTCTAATAAACTTAATTGCTAAATATACAATTTTTTTTTTTGCAACATTTTTTAACACGAAAAAATATTTTAGTCCCCTCAGTTTCGTGTTAAACGATTTTCACTATAGATATAGAAAAAAATTTAAAAAAATAATTTTTTATGTAAAGTACTGCTACAAGGGGAAGAAAGTTCAGGTATTCCAGCTTTTTTATGGTAAAAAGTTGTTGAATTTTTGTTGAAGTGAAAAAGTTATTTCGGTACTTTTTAATATTTGTTGTGGTGAAAGGATACATACTAAATAGTTACAAGATAAAGAGCACCAGGTAAATTTTAATAGCTTCTTTTTAATATTAAATTTTTAAAAAGTCTACTGTCAAAATTGCAGTGCACGACAAAGCGGAAGACGGTAAAAAACTTGGATCAGACTGATTTGACGGGGTGCGGGGAGACAGATTTGGGACTATGAAATTTTGCAATGTGTATTGCACTGTTCTCTTCCCAGTACTAATTTATCAATAATCATCGTGTTTGGTTATTTATATCGACGAAAAATAATATTATTTTGAGTCTTAATATCATTTTACCTAAATTAAATCCTTTTCAATTTTTACGAAACTTCAACCCATTTGTCAAAAATGTCAAAAATAACACTCCTTGCTAATGGGACATATAGCTTAAAAAAATATCCAATAGAGCTTAGATTTTTTGTGTGATTTTGATAAAGATATTTTAATCATTCTGTAGAAATACAAAAATAATTTTTTAGTTGAAAAAAATTTTTTGTATCTGTTTAATTTAAGTTGGATATTATTTTTGAAACCTCAAATACATGCTTATGTTTAGGTATTACTTTTTTTAAAAGTATCTCTTAAATATATAAAATATTTTTGCACATATATATAAAACAATACACAAAATATAGTGAACTAACTTTTAAGTAAAATATTAAGATAAAGTTTCTTTAAAAATATTATAAATTTTAGTAAAATTTTGCAAATTTTTTAACTCTCCTCCCCTTTTTTATGCATAAAACTATTTTTTTAAGAAAACTATGTACTATATACTTAGATGAAAAAAATAGGTTTACTGTATGGCACGGGTATCCTGTATAGAAGTATAAAAAATTTAGAACCATATAGTGCAATAGCTTTTTTTAAAGTGTATCTAAAAGCAAAAAATTATGCTTTGGAGAAAAAATGAAAAAAAAAAAAAACTAAACATTTGTAAATATTTATTTATATGTTTGTTAATTACTTTTTTCGTATTTTAAGGTTATTTTATCAACAAACTATAAGTGTTATACATTTTTAGATTCAGAAAAATATGTACTATTTTTAGTACTAAAATTGAAAAATCAATTTTTTGAATGTGTATAATGTCCTGGTTCTCTTAAATTTTGCAATTACTTTTTAATTATTTTTTCTCCTAATCTCCATAGAATATCTTTTTCACATCGGTAAGTTCCGATTATTAATTTTTTCCCTCAATGTAACCACGATCCACCCTTTTCTGCATTCTATAAAACCTCATGTTTTTATCCTTAAAAAAAATCTTTCGAAATTTTTAAGATTTTTAAATAAATAAATGATTTGATAGGAATGTTAAAGTGGTAAAAATAGCTTTCAAATTCATCCATGAATCGATCGCAAACATGAAATGTTTAAAACTTCACTTTCACGTTTTCAATATGCTTGTTCTTTTTTTATTATTATTACGCCCCCCCCCCCCCCTCCCTTCGAGATCTCCCTTTTCAAAACGGAAAGAACCAGGAAACGTCGGGAGCAGAACACTTCTGATGGAAAAGCACAACAAAGAGCGGAAACGGAGGGTTAGCTTTATTGTAGCCATCCATCCGAACAGATTTGGAGGCGTCTGGAAAATGAAACCCGAAATATGGGGGCACGAAGTTTAAAGTATCTTTTTTCTCCAACAACTTTTATTTTCAATATCAGAGGAAGAGATCGACAGCTGAAGAGGAATCTGGCATATGTTTTGGCGAGTGTATCTCCGGATGTGTTGCTCTTCACCACTGTTTCGCTGAAGATGTTTCTAGCTTAACATGACTTGTAACGTACAGGGTTTTTGGCATGGAAAGTGTTCCAACTGGATAAAATGTCTACTATTTATTGTAGCTATTTTTTTTGTTTGTTTTTTTGCAGCGTTTGCTTACAAAATTGAATTTTTCTCGTGATTTTTTATTGATTAAAATGAAATTCAAGCAAAATTTTGGCTTTTGAACGACAAATTACCTTAATTGACAAAAAATTCAGAAATTTTCCAAAGTATTTAATTTGATTTGAATTTACTTCCGAAGCAACACGAGGGCTTTTGGCAACAGACCTCGAAGCAAAGCATCTAAGGCAGCGGTTCTTAAACTTTCAATCACCACGCCCCCTCCCTTTAATTATTAGCCTGACGTCGTGGACCTGCCCCCCCCCCAAGAAAAAGATTTTGAACACCCCTCCCTGAATTAATATTCTTGATCGAAACACACATGTTCTAGCAGGGCAGTTTTTAACTTCCTAGGTGCCCTGGGCACTTCAAATTGTCACGCCCCTTTACCCCCTATTTCCATAACACCCTTTTCCTTCAGTTCTTACCTTGCCAGTTTTGGTTTGAGAGGAATTTTCCCTAAAATCTCTTTCTTCAGTTTTTTTTTTATTTTGCTCATTGGAGAGTTTTTATTGTCCACCACCTATGGACTCGCCGTGTCCTGGCAGCTTTAAGGAAAGGATAATGGCATGGTTTGACCATTATCCTTTCCTTACTATCGTTTCTAACCTTGTGGCATCACGGATCCCCCAACCAGTAAATTAGTACAGTAAATTAATGAAATCGTTTGCAATTACAGTATAGAGTATACATTGCTGTATGAACTATTTTCAACTTGTTCATTATCATCTTTTTCATCGCTTATTGCTTTACTGTATTTTAGTTTTAGACATCTTTATTCTTTGTTGAGTAACTGTCATTGTACTGGTACTACCAAGGTTTTCTTCGAGCTTTGATCATTGCAAAATCATTAATGGTACCATTGTAATCAATTTCCATTGCAATATCATTTTGAGTGCTTAGCAATATCAAACTGTTAAGCTTTTCTTTTTCCACAGTAAATCTCATTTCAGTCTTCACTCTCTTGGAGGTAGAAATGTTTTGCTCATCACTCGCTTGGTGGTGATACGTATGCTGCAAGCGGTGGAGCGGTCGCCCTCTTATCCTCGAATTATACTCCGGGGTTTCGCCTCGGGGGATTTTCTCATGGTCATAGGTTGCAGGGGCGATGTCAGATGACAGGACCCCGCAATATTTAGGGATACGTGTGTGCATAGGAACGGTGTTATACTATCTTCAAAAAGAAGCCGATTTTTAAGCTGTGCGACGCGAAAACGTCACAACGGTGAATCTTCAAGGCACCAGGACTTGAACCCACGACTCAGTGCCGGTTTATCCATTGGGCACCTAGGGGCCAGGGATTTTCTGGTTATAAATTTCGATCCGCAGTTCCAAGGGGGCCTGAAGACCTTCTGCGCCAAGGGCCCGAAATGAGCTTAAATCGGCCCTGCCACGACTCGATCGTGCCAAATATGAGATCGTGGCCACCTTCGGGCTGAAGAAGAAGAAGGATCGGATATTACTTGAACCTACTTTGTATTCCTCTCAACTCCCTACAAGCCCACTTCGTGCAACTTGAATGACAATTTTAAAAAAAAGCATGTTTCTTTAATTATGCTTACTTTTTTTTCATTGAAAAATGTATGCATGATATTAAGTCTGCTGAAGAAACAAGCACATTTGATAATTCGGCCCCTTTCTGCCTGTCTAGAAATTTTAATAAGCAAAAATGGAAAACTTTTTAAAATTTACTTACACTAGATCGTGCATAGTCAGCTATTTTTGCAAAAGTTCTCTTAGAATTTGAAATTTAAAAGTGTATGACACTAATTCATAAATTATTTCTTAAGAATATGTAAACTGGTAATTAGAAAACGAAGCGGGTTTACTTCCATTTCCAAATAATTGTTATTAAAATTTAAAACAATTTTAAAAAATATTCCAAATGGAGAAAATATTACCTATCTTAGGTGAAAATCCTATTTTAGCATGCGCATTTAACAAACAAACAAAAAATGTGCTCAATTGTGCCATCAGCTCATTTTTCTGTATTCGATTTCTATCCAATATGAGAATTATAATTCGCCAAGTTGGAGTTAAATAACGGTGTGTACTATATAAAAATAGGATTCCATCACAATCTTCCGAGTTTGTGTATAAAAGTTTTTAATTACGTTTACAAATTCAAAATGACAGATAAATAAAAAAACATGAAACATTTTTTTTATAAAAGTTATTCAGCATTGAAATATCTAAAAAACAAATACTAAAACAAAAGAAAATATTTAAACTTGAAATGTGCAACTCATTTCAAAGACTTAAATACAAATATACCTAGGAAAATGTTGCAAATTTCGAATTCATTTCATTTGGAAAGAGATTCAAGCTATAAAGAATTTTGTTTTCAAGAAAATTTCAAGAAGAATGAAAACAATATTTTTGCTGTTACATAAATAATAATTTTAAAATATTAAAAACTTATTTTACAAATTAGTTACTAGCTCCATTCAAAGAATCAAATTGTTTTAATACTAAAGTTGAAAAACTAACAGCATTCTTGACGAAATTAAAAATCAAAGAAAGCGACCGATGCATTCTTTTGGCTTCAGAAACGTATATTCTTTTGCAAAGAAAATCTTCCAGCTCTGAAAATAAACAAGAAAGCAATTATCATGAAGCATAGATAGCATTACTCTCAATAATCTTTTTCTTAATATTAATATATTTACCAATATACTAATGATGTATTACTTTAATGCATTGTTCAATGTAATGTCAATAATAATTGATTAATTAATCTAAAATTATTAATAAATGAAAAATTCACACATTTTTATACCTTTTTTTTTAAGTGAAACTTCTTTGCTGACGGGAGTGAATGGGAAATTTACCCAGTTTTGCGTAACAGTGAAAAAACGAACGGAAGTTGTGATTCGCCCCATCCCCCCGAAACGTCGGCCACGGTAAGAAGATAGCGAGTGGGAGGAAAAGAGAGAGGGGGTACACCACGTGACTTGCGTCATATCCATGAAAAAGTTGGACGATTGCTATATATCAAAAGTATATCTTGCTGCTATGGAAGAAAGGCGCTTAGGTATTGGTGACATTAAGTGGGTTCCCTTGCTACTCTCGTAACGAACTCGCGGGGCGTATTTTCGTAGTTTTTATGTAATAAAAGCGTGCCGTTTTCAACGAATAAACGCACCCAAAATATTACCATTATATGACTTTTCCTGTTACGAGAGTGTCTGAGGCATTGTGTATATGTCACTAACGTTCCGCCAGAATCGCTACGGATTTTTTTTTTTGTTGATTTTTTTCTTTTCTTATGGCGCAAGGGAATCGCTACGGATTGCGTCTTATAAACACAGTGACTTCTGTGAGTGATGCATTAAGTTTATATTGTTAATTTTTATTTCCATTGAATTAAAATTAATTCTGGTCAGAATGCCTAGAACAAATGTAAAAAGAGGAAAAGAGTTTCGTGAAAGGGAAAAAAAGGAAAACTAGCTTCACAAGTCCAGGCAAAAGTCTATATATCACCAGTTGCAGCTTTTATCATCTTTATCCATAAAGTTTTATATATAGTGCTGCACACACCAGAGACTGCTGCAATCATTAGATCCGATGATGATTAAAAGCTGATTATCTCAAATGGAGACTTTAATGTTAATTTTGCTTCAGAAGAAACAAAGCCACTCATTGAATTCTTTTTTTTTTTTTTTTTTATTTATTTGTTTTTTTAAAGCAAGAAAGTGCTTCAATTTCTTTAAGATATGCATTAGCATCCAAAATTAAAGCTATAAACACTTTTTTTTGCAGTAGTTAGAAATATCTACACCACTATCATTTTTTAAAAAGACGCTACATAGAGTAATTTAAGAAGCTATTCTAATATATACGTCTAAAGTCTGTTTAATAGTAAAAAGGGTTGTTTTTATTATTTTTTTAAAAGAAGAATTTGTGAAATGGAAAAGTGGAAGCTTTCTAAAACAGCCAAATTTGTGAGGGATTCCATTGATTTTAAAGAAAGCAACACCAGCACCACAGATTGCAGTTAAAATGACTAAGCGGAATCGTTAAAATAATGAATTACGATGGAGAATCGTTGGTAGGCTAGAAGCTGGACAGTCACAGGTAGTAGTCGCTCGTTAGCTTCAAGTATCCCAAGTATCCCGTAGGGTGCTCATTGCAACAATTTCTGACAATGGGTACGATCACTAAGAAGACCGGACAAGTTTGCTTTAAAATCACAACACCTGTGGAGAGGTATGCAACTCTAAAGACTATTTTATGACTGTTAGGCAGGTGTCTTAAGTCATCCTACTGCTTCTGGAATAATGGTATTCAGACAAACCGTGTGTAGACGGCTAGCTTAGAGGGGTCTTTATTCTCGGAAATCAGTGGTGTGTGTTCCCCTCTTACACAGTTTTACAAGAAAGGTTCGAGGCTATATCTTGGAGTCTCGAACACCATTCATAGATGGAGCAAGATTGGCGCCGTCTCCTTTTCAATGACGAATTCCGATTCAGCATACAAAGCTTTTCTCCATCTGGATAGAATCTGGGAAACTGTATCATCCGGCAAACAGCACAGAAATCGATCACTTTGATGATACTGGCTTCCTTGTAAAGGGAGGGATAAGGTCGGAAGCGAGTACACTATTTCATATCTTCCCTGCTGATACAGTGACAGTAGAAGGATGAGATTCCGAACCTTAGTTGCAAGAAGTTGCGGGGGACTAATTCGTTTTATGGATGATAATCCTCGACCACACAGAGCTGCACTTACCGACGATTATCTAGAAAAAGAGGGTATTCACCGTGTGGTATGGCCAACTAAGTCTCACGATTTCAGTACTATAGAGCACATATGGGATGCTCTAGGAAGAGCCATTGCATGTCGACAACCCCCTCTGAGGACCCTTCATGCAGTAAAATTGGGATTTTTTTCGAAGAATGGAATTTACTCCCACAATTGTGGCTCAATAGCCTTATTAATAGCATGAGAACACGGGATGATTCTTTTATAATTGTATAAGGTAACCATGCCTCTTGTCAGACAAGCAATACAGTGTATCACGTATCCTATTTTGATTAACCTAAAATACCAAATTTCCATGCATTAAGCCGACTTTTTCGGTCGAAATATTTCATTCTTTATGTCTGTTGTTTTAATTTTGGACACCGGCGTATGTGTATATAAAGTTAAACAAGAAATTAGAAAGCAAAAAATCAAGGAAAAATACATATATATCAAACATTTAATAAATTAAACATTATTTATTGAAGGAAATGGCAAAGACAAAAATGGATATTTAACCTTGAAGTTTCAAACTATATTTTAGGCTAAGTTAGAGAGTTAATCTTTTTATGGCCACAACCATCCTCCTTTGTAATAGCAAGGTCAGGGGTAAATATCCCTGAGGCCGCATGCCCCCCCCCTTGAATAATTTTGCGGCCCACGAGATTCAATGTAACTTTACGAAATACGATTATTTTGTGTAATATTTTTCTTTTTAGTGTAATGTTTTGTAACAAATATATCCCATAACTGTTTTTATTTTATCACTCTGTTTTTATACATACTTAGAAGTGAGCAGATTTGCATTGCAGTGAACCCCTGCGGCATCACGTTTCATTCCTGTAAATGTACTGCGCTGCTTATTGTTAGAATTATGCATATTTGATCACGGCATTATTATTATTATCAAATTGTTTATGTTTATATATATCAAACCGGGATGACACTTAAGAATGATGAACTGGAAGCAATGGCAACGCATTCGGAAATATATATATATATATATATATATATATTATCTAATTGCCATCAATATACACTTCAATAATATTATATTTTCTTCTGCTTCAAATCACTTTATTTAGCAACTAACATCTGCATATCGCGTTTTCTCTGTAAAAAAAAAAAAAAAAAAAATGTACTCAGTAACTTTAATAACATTACGGGGAAAAAATCAAATTAATTTTCAGAGGAAAATCTCGTTAGGTAGCCCGTTACAAAAGGAATTTAAATGAATAAAAATTTATCAGTATGCTATTGTACAGATTCTTATAATAGCAATAATGAATACAGTCGACTCTCATTTACTGAACCCCTATTTAACGAATCCCCCCCCCCTCCTATTAAAATGAAGGCAAAGAAACTCTATTTAAGGAATTATTAATCCCAAATCAATGAATTATTTAGACAGCCGATTTTCTTTTAGTTCGGATTAGAAACAATGCTTTACATTGTCTGGAAACTGTGAAAACTTACCTCATGCAGAAGGATGTAAATGACGTAATATTTTCTTCTCTGCATAAAGTCGAAAGAGAGAGCGTGAGTTATATTAACGTCGCACTCACAAGTGTTATTGGCGACGGACCTCGTAATTTTGAGTCATGGTCAAATGACGAGGACTGCATAACGTCGAAAAAGAACTCTTTCGAGTGAGGAATCAAAAAGGTTGTCAAACATCTATCAGTCAGTATTTTAAAATTTCCAATTAATAGTTGGTACGTAATAAGCCGCTAATAATACTTTTAGCTGCTGAATGAAAAATGTGTAATGTTTTTTGTGAAGTTGATTTTGTAGAGAATTTTCCCAAAAGGTAAGTGCAAAAAAATTGTAATTTTGAACTCCGATATTAAGAATAACCCTGAATTAGCGAATAAAATGTACGATCCAGATGAATTCGTTAAATCGGGGGGTCCGACTTTAAATCTTATATGTGTGTATGCAGTGGCGCACACAAGGGGGTGTCCTGGGGGTCCAGATACACCCCAAAGCCCTTGAGTTTTTTTCGATTGATGTATATATTCTATGATATGATTCGATATATTTTTATATGTATAACTTAAAATTTAATTAAGTACTTGTAGTTAACTTATTTCATTAATTAATGCTAACTATTAATTCAATAATTTATTTTTTACTGTTTTTTGTTAAAAAAATTGACAAAATCAGAAGAATCAATTGGTGTTGTCTTGAGGTATGATACGAGATGGGGGACTTTCAACCATAGAATCCCCCCTTGAAAAATTTTTGTGTGCGCTACTGTGTGTATGTATTAAATTTATTCACGCACGTACGTATATGCTGGCCCGTGTGTCTGGTCAGATTTCTATAAAATCACAATAACGATTGAAATGAAATTCTACATAATGATTCGGAACAATTCGACTAAAGTTCGATTAAGTTTTTAAAAAGACTTCATGTTTCAAAACACAAATTTTTCTCCTTATTTCAGAAGACCTGAATTTTTTTCACTAATAAATGAATTCCGAAAATTTATCTGCGTTCTAAGCCATTCTTTCCTTTAGGCTTCTTCCTGTTGTTAAAATTTATTCATACGTATATATTCGAAAGAGTTTAAGACGGACGATTTTGCTGAAGGGAAAGAAAAGCCCACTAACCTCTACAGACCTCGACACTTTTTTAACAGAAAAAAGGGGTCAACCAAAGCTTTTAAAAAAAGATTAAAAAATAGTAACACAAATAAAATGGGCTGCAAACATCCAAATACACCGTAAATCTTAGCAAAATCACTTTCCCCTTTTGTACGGGCACCGAAAATCACCCGAGATAAAACATTCAGTGGCTTTTTGACCCCGTTTTTCGTTCTCTTTGTGTATTCGCCAATGCAGCGCAGACAGAACCTTTGTACGTGCCAAGGTTAACGGTGCCATACGGTTCCTTTATTCCACATCCGTCGTCATAGGAACATTTCCGCAATATTTATTTGGCTGTTGTTTTTGTACGCTCAAGGTCTCTGTGTGTGGCAGGTGAATGCATCTTTAGTGTCACCAAAGGGTTGGCGAAATGAAACCGCTGAGAATCGATTTATTCTTCCGTTTATTAAAGAATCACCATCTGGTATCGATTTATTAAGAATCGATTGTGTTGTTCACTTCGTAAAATCGATATTTCAAGCATTTTGGGAGAATAATGGGTGGGATGAATATACAATGAAAATCGTTTAACACGAAAGTGAATGGACTGAAATATTTTTTCGTGTTAAAAGCAGGAACATCTTAAGATTTCTTGAGGCCCAGGGCCTGGGCCCTTATACAATTGTAGGCATTTCACCTATGACCCTTAAATGTAGACAGTACATAGCATACGTAGTCAAATACTCGTACAAACAATAACCCGAAGCAAATAAATGTATTTTACAATCACAATCAATGTATCTCTACCGACTGCCGCCTTTTAACTGCAGAAGTAATGATGGTGAATCGTGGTAGGCCTAGACTCAGTGGCGTAACATCCACCCGCGTATTGCGGGAACCAGGATTCAAGGGGGCACAAAGCCTGACTAACGCCAAGTGAGTATTAGGGCTTGGGGTCCAAAATCTGACTTTGTAGGGGGGGGGCTAATATTCTCCATTACGCCCCTGCCTAGACCTATACATGGATCATGGTCATCACATTTATCCATTCGAATTTTCATCCGAAATTCCCTGTTTTTCGTATAATACAATCGGAAATAACATTTGACCATTGAAATTATTCAAATCATGATCTTATTAAGGCTGAGTCGATAATGAGACGAGTCTCCCACTATATCGTGAGGCCCTGGACCCTTAAGATATCTCTGGTTAAAAGATACTGAAATACACGCACACACACGTATATATATTTATATATATTAAAAAATTAAGTTTATATATGTTAGAGTATATTTTATTTACATTTATATGTATATATGCATGTATTTAATAAAAATAATGAAACGAAAACATTTACAAGAATTTAATGAAATTTAATGCTAATGATCTCTCCCCTTCCCCTTGAAAAATTCCTGTGTGCGCCACTGCGTGAGCTATTAGAAGCAGAAATCTCAACAAATGTTACCTATTAGGAAGGAATTTTTAAAACAATCTATGGATCAATCTCAATCACAAGTTTTTTTTTTTTTCTTTCTCTTCTTATCTTTTCTGGAGGAAGATTTAGATTTTTCATTTCAACATACATCGTCATCTGAACTTTGTTCGATCGCTGTATAACGTGCTTAATTTTAGTTAAAAACTGTTTCTCTTCACATGGTATTGTAAGGACGTTAGATATGTAAGGTACCGGTTAAGGCATCGTATTCGTGAACTATTCATTGTCAAAATTATGAAACATTTATCAATATCTTTAGAGTACCGTTATCTGTATAGTGAACAACCTCAAATAAATTTGCATTGTACCCGTTCAGAGAAATTAAAATTCAAAATACAGTCGACTCTCAACAAATCGAAGTTGAAAGGACCAACGAAAAACTTCGATTTATCAAGAAGGGTAGTAAAAAAACTCCCAAAATACATGAAGAGAAATTTTTTTCTAACACATTTAAATTTGAAACTATGTAATAAAGCAACAATTGCACATATGTATAAAATTATTTTGGAGTATTTTTAAAAAGTTTATATTATATAGTATAAATATTATACAGGTTATAAGAGTCCTGTATTTAAAGAATACATTTTTGTATTAAAAACAACTATTAAAAGAATACATATACTGTACATAATTTTTTTAACGAAAAATTCTCTTATCTTTTTTTGTTTTAAGGCATTCAATCTAACTTTGTCAATAGATTTGTCTAGAATAAATGACGCTTGAAAAATGTCCGCATCAACATGATTCTGAAGGAAAAAATTGTGTAGTTTGTTTAGTGACACTTTAGCTTCTGTCAGAGTTATCAGGGTCAACTCCGATGGTCATCGAAGGGACTACGTTACAGAGGAGACAAGCAGAGACAATACCACACAAAACATGTAAACTCCAACCTGTTTTCTGCAGGACTCTATGTGATAGTGAGTGAATTGTCGAGAGTTTTATTAGATCACTTTGAATTATCGAGTGTTGTATTCTTCCCGGCCACAGATTTAACTTCGAAATGTTGAGTGCACCAAAACGTATTGTTTTAGTTCGAAATATCAAGAGTTTTTCAAGGAGTTGAGCATGTACTTCGAATAAGCGAGAAGTTCGTATTACCGAAGGTTTGAATTAGCGAGAATCGACTGTAATTATCAATACTATTTCTTTCTCTCTCTCTATCAATTTTTTTCAGTTTCAAGAAAGATTTACAGTGCGCCTATTTGTAGTACGTGTTATTTATAAAAATTTAAGTGTTGCATAAATAATGGCTCCGATTCCTCTAAGAAAGAAAAAAAAAATCGTGAGTCAGCCGCTCTTTATCCAATGTAAATATAACAAAAACTTGAAAAACCACAACAAAAGATTTTAAAAAGAAAGCTGTTTTAGATCACAATAGAAGAGGGAACATGTATCTCTTACGGCAATGGTTAATGCTAAAAAAAGATGCGGAGGCGAAAAAACACGTTTATACTGTTGCTCAGAAAAAAGTTCCCCTATTCCCTTTAATAATATTCTCAACAGACGGCTTGTCCACCTTCTAAAGACAGAGAAAGGGGGGAGGGTTGTATAAAAACTCAGACATTTGACTCACCATCTGGTGTGATGCGTCACTCAGTGATAGAAAGATCAAAGGCTGCTTTTTTAAATCTATATCATCACGGTGTTAATAAAAAAAAGGCACAAAAAAGAATGAATGAAAGAATTAATCTTTAGATCTTTTGAAGGTGTTTAAAACAGATGTGAAAATAAAATTCGATCACAGTTACAGCTTGTTCTTTTCAATGAATTATTCAGCTTTTGTTATTGATATTTCTTTTTTTCAATTCAAATTCTTTGTCGTGAGTAAAATGTTCGTATAAGGGAAATTTGTCTATACCCATAAATTGATCCACATGTGGGAATTTTTTTCCCCTGTTCAATGGAGACAGTTTTATTTATTCTCGAAGTTCTTCATTTTGTTGATTACAAAGAGAATTGTCAAATAATCTACTTTATTTTATTTTATTTTTGCTATTTTCATAATTCTTTGAAATATCATTCTTTATAATTCATAAGTATTTCTCTAATTTGTTGTCTATTTCAAATTTTAAGGAGTTGCCAATATATTTTTCAAGATATATAAAGAATATAACTGATATAATGTTTAAATATAAATTAAAAGTACAATATTTTCAAATCTGTTTTAGCTGATTAATCTGAAGTCATCCACATGAGTGGTTTAATATGGTATGACTGAACTCAAGTACGTTTCGCTTTGAACATACACAGATGAAACAGTTTAGCCCAGGGATGGGCAAATAGCAGCCTATCGGTCACATGCGGCCCTCAAAGAGTTTTTTTGTAGCCCGACAAACAATCAGAAAACCAAATAGACAGAAAATTTTCCCTATATTTGTGTCAGTATATATTTGAAAAAGCAAAGTTTATCTTACATGAAGATCAACAAGATTATATTTACAGTGAAATGCGCTTAAGACGAAATATCGGTTAACACAAAATAATGCAACGGTCCCGCCAAACTACAACGTACTTTCATGCAGTTTTTTCCCCCTCAACAACGAAACGAAAATCGCTTAACACGAAACAATTTCCCTTCTTAGAATGAACAAAATACGGAAAACACCTTATTATGAACGGGTTGTCTTATTGTATTATCGGAATAATTCATTGATGATGATAATGTCTGTACAGCCCCAATTATGACAGACGAAGACATCAACAAATATCATTGATGCAGATTCCGACGATGAAAAGGAAATGAATATAATGCAGCTCTTGTTCCCCACATTGTCCATGAAAATTATCAGTGGCGTAACGTACACCCCAGCAACTCCCACACTGCGGGAGAGTTCAAGATTCCAGGGGGCTTAAGGCTTATATTATGCTATGGTTTTGCAATCCTTTGTCAGATCCAGCTTGGGGTCCAAAACCGGGCTTTGCAGGGAGGCCCTAATATTCTCCGTTATGCCACTGAAAACTTATTTATTTATTTATCCACCGCCCATGCTTGGCTTCTTGACCATTTGACGCCGAGCCTCACAGTACCGACTGACGATGTCGTCAGTCGGGTATTCATAGAGTCTAGTGCATTGGAGCAGGTGGTCGCCATCCATTCAGGCATGGCCGCAGAGTGGGCAGGCCTCGTCAGCAGCCAGATCAAGCCAGTAGAGGTGTACTCCCAGAAAGTTATGTCTGGTGGTTTGGCGAAAGCGGACAACAACCTCGGCCGAGCCATTATCTGAGCCACTGAAAATTATGCACAGCTATTTGGACGCAAATTCTAATGGTGAAATGAATAACAAAATGGACGATATCAAACAATTTGTTGCTAAAAGAGACAATGCAAAGTAAAATATCAAATTATTTTCCAGAAACGCAATAAATGTTTCGTTTTTCAAAAATTTTGAAAACTTTGCATTAAATTTCTTCAAGTTCGCTTGAATGTTTTTGCCTCATTGATTTTTATTAAATATATGCGTTTATACATATCTATGTAAATAAAATTAACTCGCAGGCTGGGATGAGAATTTTAACGAGCAATCTCACTCCTTTCAAAAAGATTGTAGATTCATTTGTCTCATTAAACTGTATCTAAAATGAAATGTGCTTGCAGTTATAGATTATATGAAATAAGCACAATAAATGAATTGAATAAAACCGCCACTGTGATTCTATTTAACTTACACACCAGTGGTGTAACGTACACCCCCTCCCATACCCCCCACGTTGAGGGAGGAGGGTGGGAATTCTAGAGGGCCCAAAGCCTGACTGACACCAAGTACGTATTTGAACTTGGGGCCCCAAGCCCTACTTTGCAAGGGGGCCCTTATATTCTCCGTTACGCCACTGACTTATACTTTGATACAGTTCCTATATACACTACCTTTTCTGTTATGCAAATTTAACTAATGAATGCAACCATTTTAAAAAGGCGTGCCCCTCCGATATCCTTCACTTCTACAATGTGGGCCTTCGAGTCAAAATAATTAGAAACCCGTGGTCTTGCCAATGGAATTGTGAAGAAAAATTAATTTTAATCGATATTTTCCCGATCCAAGAGGCACATCTTTAAACCCCTTAAAATAATCACACACATAAAGATATCTAGAACAATATTTTACTCATTTCAAAATTTTATTTGAGAAAAAGTAATAAAAATAAAAATTGGTTATGAATAAAATATTTTTAAAAAAATATGCTTACATAAACATTAACTCTGTAATCGAAAAGTCTTGATGAGGACTTTTGTCAAGTAAACAAAGTTTCGGATTAATGAATTAAACAACGACATTTCGTCAAATAAAAACTGGAATTATGAAATCATATTAATTTTTCAAGATTTTATATTTCATAAGGCAATCAATAATACTTTTTTTTCGTC
This sequence comes from Trichonephila clavata, assembly GCA_019973975.1. NCBI lineage: Eukaryota > Metazoa > Arthropoda > Arachnida > Araneae > Nephilidae > Trichonephila > Trichonephila clavata. Next base: position 28,680 of record BMAO01015464.1, on the reverse strand, counting down.
TACAAAAACAACAGGCATTTTTTCTTCTCTTCAGTGCATGGTGGAAAAATTTAAACAAGAACTTTAGCCGTTCATCTCTTTAAAATAAGTAATGTAAACAAAAAAGTCAATTCCTACTTAGAGTCAACAAAGAAAAATTTTATTTATTTATTTATTTATTTTTTTGCTCAATAATTACAATTGATATAAATATGTATATACATATTACAGAATCCCAATCTTTAATGGCAAAATAGAAAGAGATTTTCCTTGCAATTTTCATTTTCCTTTCTGTATAGGGTGTTGGACTATTTTTGTTTGTTTGTTTGTTACTATTTATTCATTAATTAAATTTAATTATTCCAATAAAATGGTATAGTAAAAAGAAATCACATTCTCAGAAATTAGGCTATTTCAGGTGGGAGTTGAGCCCACGACCTTTGGATTTGAAGTGCAACGCGATATCTATTGCGCTCTTTGGACACACCGTGCGGTTTTCCTTTTTGTTTATGTTGTTGAACTATTATTTTTGTTTGTACTATTTATTCACTAATTAAGTAGAACAAATGAATTAATATTTGAAAAAAACTATATTAACATCAAGTGTCATCCACTACAAGTTTAAAAAATGTATTTGATCTTGAGTGGATGATTAAAAGGTATTTTATTAACGACTGAAAATTTGTGAATAAGATATATATATATTTTCTAAAAATATATATTTTTTGGGGGAGTGTGAACTAATAGTAGGAATTGGAATAAAAATCGATTTTACGTGTGCATCGTTCAGTTTTTAAGGAATCGATTTTAAAATCGATGCGTGAGTCAACTTGAAGCGATCAGGAAGTGGATGCGCTTCAAATGCTGTGAAGCGATAACAGCCTAATTACAGTGTCTGAAAAGCTTCGATAAAAGACTTTGCAAAAACCAAAAGAACACGGCTTTCACCGCCTATCAAAACACAAACTACCTCAGTTCAGATTCTTTTTTCATTACGTCTACAATTCAATTCTAAGCTCCACTATCATCCTCCAGATCTTCAACATCTCCTAGGCCACAGTGGCGATCTTAATTCCTGATTGGACCTCTTCCCGTTTCAGATATACCCCAGATAGCATTCCGTGGCGAATGCGATCCTTTTTATAGATTTACCTTTCTTGCAGGCCGACAAGCTGTGTGAAAGATAGGCGTTGGCTTTCGATAAACTGTGGTTATGCATTAATCTCTTTGTGACTGGTGAAGGCCTCGGATCTATCTCTGTTTCTGCATTAATTTAGTTTTTTAATGCGGAAAACTTTTCAAATAACATTGACCTGTTAGACGTACGTGCGAGATGCTGCAAGGTAAGTTATGTCACGTGGCTCAGGGTATCCGAGTCCGTTCCGGTCGTTTCCGGGCTTGATGGCCCACGCAAATGTATTCGATGTAACAAAAATGGATGTTACGCCATTTTTTTCTTTGTAATCTGTTTTGAGAGTAATTATTGATTTCAATGGTGTACGTGTCATTTGATTGCCGTAGGGTTATGCCATTAAGACAAAGGGAAGAATAAAAACTCATTAGAATTGACAAATCGATTAAATTGCTACATGAAGGCTGTGGGTTTAAAATGCTTTATAAGTTTTTATTCGCCTAGGGGAGTCAATATGCAAAAATGTAAGATTAATTTGGCGATTTTCTCAAGATACTCAAGGTCACAATCGCAATATGATTTTGAAACATGGGCGGATCAGAGAATTTGCTCTGGACGAAACGCCAATGCTAATATTTAAATTAGTTACACAAGTATTATATAAAATCCTGCACGTAAAAGTTCACAAAAAAAGTAAATGAATAAAATTACCTCTTTTTGCTCGACGAATATTGAATTGGATTTTAAAAGATTAGGTTAACTCTGTTCCTAGCTGGGAAAAAACAGTTATCCTTCTTTTCTTTTGACTTTGTAAATTTCTTTAGAATTTGTCAAAAAGAACATTAAGAGAAGAGTAAATGATTATACCAAAAGTTTTGCTCAAAATAATAATAGTTTGCTTGACCGCTATTTATATAATTATAGAAAAAACTATTAATAAAGCAAATTCTGAATATTTGTATTAGATGGGGTTGAAAATTACAGAATAAAACAAACAATAATACAGATTGATTTGAAAACAATAAGGTAGAAAATAAATTATGGGAAATTTCCGTAATTTTTCAATGAATGTTACAGAACATGCAAAAACAAGAATTGAAGAAAGAATTAATGTGAAGCAAAATAAATGAAATAAAATAATTTAGAAACATTTTTAATAATTAAAATTTAAATAAATAAAAATCAACTTCTGAGACAAAGTTTGTTCAGCTGACGTATAGTGCTGTGTATATATTATAAGTGAAATTGAATGGATTTAGTGAAAAGTTCAATGTGTATATTCTGTGCATTGTTAAAATAGTGTTTTTGTTTGATTATTATTTGAATCGTTTAATTGAAGAATTATTGTACAGTACAGTAGTAAGTACTAAATAAATATACTAATATTTTTGTAAGATAAAAAATAAATAACAGAAAATAATTTAAATACTCGCATTTATTTTGGCGTTTGAAAATTTTATATTATTTAAAATTATTTTAAATCGTCTTATTTATTCTGGCCTTTGAAAATTTTGTATTATTTATTCTCTAATATTTAACCTCTGCATTGCATCACGCAATCGGATTAGTGTTTCACAGTGGCTTAGATTAGACGTTTTCTTACTACCGTGGTAAAACAGACATCTAGTTGTTCAATCATAATTTTATCGTGGATTTTGAAATTAAAAATTCTATAAAATCTAATAATAATTCAAGATTAATGTGTTGAAGTTTAAAATATGGTTAAAAATGCAAAATTATAGTTAATTACCTTATATCATTAAAATCTTTAGTTTGAAATAATGATAACGGCTCCGACTTTAATTCCATTAAATATTTTATTTTATTTAAAAATTTAATATTTCGAAATCATTATTTATTAATTTAAATTGTCAAAAATAAAATATATGCTCTTCTATTTTTTGCAAAATGATTATCTATAATTTTATATCATTCGATTTTATTATTAGAAATTTACGAAAAAATATTGTCAGAGAATTAGGGTTATTTTAAAAATCCATTTTTCATATTTGCTTAGATCCTTAACATTTCCCCCTAATTTCTGCTTTGGCAATGACTATTCACAAATCACAGGGAGGTACTTATGATGCTATTGTCTACGAATACGATCGCAAACATCCTAGAGAATTAGTTTACGTAGCTTTAACAAGAGTAACGAGGATTCAAGGTTTATTTTTGGTTACTCAAGAAAATATTAGCAGCAGCTGGAAATTTTGGATTGGTAGAACAGGAACACCTCTAAATGCTTCAGAAACAGATAAACATCATAAAAGATCAACAAGTCATCGAGAGGATCTAACGTTAGAATTGGAAAGGTTACAAAACAATATACTACAAACGGTCACCAAAACTTTTCTAGATTTCATCTCCAACAAGAAAGGATTATCGATATTTTCATTCAATTGTCAAAGTTTGCATGCGCATGGAGCTGACCTAAAAAATGATGCTATCGCAAAAAAGTCAAATGTTCTGCTTTTTCGGAAATTCCGTATGAAAAACCACTTGATATTCCGAATTTCAACTTTGTTGTAAGTTATAAAAGACCCGAAGTTCCAGCAGCAGGCATACCTATTTATCACAATACTCAAGATACGTCCCACTTCATTACTTCACATATGGACATACATACTAAATTCACTAGAAGTATTGGTGTTAATGTTTCTGATCTTGGCGAAATATTTGTTGCTCGTTGCGATTCCGAGAATGGGCAATACATATTAATGGTTGCCGTTTATATTTCGCCTGGAAAATCTATGAGATAGATACAACAATTTTTATTCGAAAAATTTGATGATTTATACAAAAAAAGGTTCTGAAATACTCGATAAAAGATTTGGCGAAAAATATCATAATGTACCGATGATTTTAAGTGGAGACTTCAATATTAACTTTGAAGATGATAAAACTTTACCACTAATCGAATTTCTAAATGAAACACTTAATTTAAATATGTCCAATGATCAGGAACTCAGTACTACAAAATATAAAACGACGACCGATGTGGTTTTTACGCGATACTTAGATAAATTTGAATAAAACATTTCCCTTTCTTACTTTAGTTACCATACGCCTATTGCTTCTTTTTTAGAAAAAAAATGAAATGATTGAAAGTACAAAAAGTCTAAGTATTGTTGAAATTAATGATGACAATGATGCAAACAATTAAAATAATGTTAAAAATCAAGTAGATTGAAATTTAAGTAAATGCAAATACTATCCATAAATAATATGATTGTATATTAATTGTTATTTCAATTGAATTATATTTATATTTTGTCATAAACTTGTACAGCCCGTAATATATTTGAAAAAGAAAAAAAAAACTATATAAACATGCATTTAGTTGTTGCTCGGAGTGTCAATAGATGTGAAAACCAAATTGATGTTGATAATTTTAATTCAAACATTATGAAATTTCAAATTTTTATTCTAAAAGCTCTAAGTTTTCACTTCTATCGGCAGTCTCTATAACTGCCAATTTTTGTTTTTGTTTTTAATGTTTGCGTAATTTTTTGTGAAGAAAATTAAATCAGAAAAATTGTGATTTTTAACAAACAATGTTAAAAAAATTTGTTAAGCAAATAAAAGTTTAATTATTTAGGCGATATCGATTTAGTATCAGCATGAATTTACTTGATTCGTAGAATTTCTCTAAATACTTGATCGATTTTTGTAGAAATGTTCGAATGCTTCTACTTGTTTTCATCGAATATTTGTCATTATTTTTGGTTAAGCCTAATCTTCTCCAATATGCATTATACACCGTAAATAAGAAACAATCCATATGAGCTTTTATTTTTCAATTTAATGAAAATCATTTGAAAGTTCCAATAACACAGTAAGAATTAATTTGTAATGAGAAATATGTTAAGTGTTAAATGCACTTCGATATTTTAGAACATGTTAATGTCGAAAAGTAAGAACTGGATTAGAAGCTTTTTACAATTTATGCGGAGATATGAGAATTTGTCTTACTTTTTTTTTTTATTGGCAGTATTATTCCATTTTTTTCTTTCTCTATAATAGTGACAGAGAAAGATAACAAAAATATCGTGTGTAGTATTTTTCTGGAGAAAGAAGGAGAAAAAAAGAATACATATTTGTTTTTCAGAAAATATAGTCAAATAAAACACAATGTAAAAATGTAACTCTGTGTTTTCCCCCTCAAACAGGAAGAACTAAACACTCAAATCCTTGTTTTGACTACAGGATGTGACACAGTTTTCTGCCCAGTGCACCACAATATTTCTTTTCTTCTGTTTTCAGGAAAATGATTTCTTACTTCCTTAGTTCCCATAAACTATGAAAAAGATAGCATCTATAATAGTTACAGGAATTTACTAGAATTAATTTCTACTCTAATTTAACATCATATCAACTAGCGTGACTAGTTTTTCTTGATAGAAAAGAATTAGCTGTCACATATTTCAGTTTTTATGAACAACTTTTAATTCTTTACTCCGAAAAAAAAACTTTTGAAGCAATTACTTCTGATTCATAAAAAATTTCTTCTTGCAAGAATTATTTGCTTGTGAGAAAAATGACTCACTCACTCACTCATTCTCTCAGCACAAGATCTCCGTAACTATCAGACCAACAGACTTGAAATTCAGTAGGCATGTTCCTTCCCTGGAGTAGAGATCCACTAAGAATGGATTTTACGAAAATCGACCCCGAGGGGCCTCGTGGAGGCTTAAGGGGCTTATTCATAAATATTCCCGTTTCTTAACTGTCAGACCTACATACTTGAAATTTGGCAAGAATGTTCCTTTCATGGAGTAAAGATTCGCTACAAAAAAGGGTTTTGCAAAAATCAACTTCCCAAGAAGGGTTGTGAGGGTCAAGGTGTTACAGACAAATATTCTCGTTTCTGAACTCTTAGACGCTAATATTTAAAATGTGGTCTTTTGTTGAATAAAGATCCTCTAGGACTAAGATATCAATAATTCAAATATGTAAACAAAATATATTCAGACAGCATCATGACATACTCAGAGAATCAAGCGGGTAACGATTAATTGTTGATTTGGATACACTGTGCCATGTAATGGCTCAATCCTCTTTAAAATATATCATGTTTGCAGAAAAAAGCTGAATTTTATTTTTTTGAAAAAATTTAACCCGTGCGAAGAACTCGGTACTTCAGCTAGTTGTTATATAAAGCTTTCAAATTCATAAATGGGGTGAAATCTTTCAGAAATAACATGTTTTTAAACATTTTTTTTTATAATAATGTGCAACATTAAACAATAAATAATGCATATTTTTTTTAAAAAAAAAATACTGTACACAAATATTTTTAAGGCTTAAGAAAACCACATGCTCGTCCATATTTTATATTTAATGCAAATAAGTTGCCCTTACATTTAGAAATAGCACTGATTATTGAATGAAAGTTAAAATTGCATTCTAAAAATAAGCATTTTTTTTTTGGTCTATCATATTTTTCCTTTTTAAAGCATATACTTTAAATTAGGGGGAAAAAGGTGGGAGGGAATTTTTTCATTTATATTACTATTTCGACAGGGATCACTAAAAAACATGATAATGTGTTCGTAGTCTCATTACTGTAATACATATTTTTTTCGACCCATTTCGCAACCTTGAGAATCGCATTCTTCGAAGCTTGTTGTGTCAATAACTTCGCACGTAACACAACCAGCTGAATCAAGTAAACCACATTATTATCTCTCTTCTATCTAGAGCAAACTTTTATGATACTTGACATTGACACTGAATTAAGTTACGGCGGTTTTTATTACTTGAATACTGCACAACAAATGGAGCCGTTTGAGGGACAGAAATTGGATTTCTAGAAAATAGCTCTCTACATAGTTTTCTCTGAGAAATAAAACTTAAATTCCCTCGGATTTTTCTTTGTATTTTCTCGCTTGCATACTATTATAGAATAGAAATCTTCTTCAATGGTTCGACAGCCCTGGATGGGCCCTGGCCTTCTCCAAAAGTTTTCTCCAGGCATCTCTACTTTTGGCAACTGTTTTCCAGTTTTTGACCTTTAAAATATTTAGGTCTTTTTCGACACAAGTTAATCCATCTTAACGGGGTCTGCCCCGAGGTCTATTTCCCGTGGGATTTGCCAGAAGGATTTTCTTGCAGCAACGATCTTCATTCATTCTAGCCAGATGACCAGCCTATTTAAGTGTCTGTAATTTGACAAATTTTACAATATCAGGTTGTTTGTAAATTTCTATGCAGTGCCGACTTAAGCTCATTTCGGACCCTGTACACAGAAAATATAAGGGCCCCCTTAGCACAGTGGAACCCAAGAAACTGGATCCGGTTAAGTCCAGCTTATCTGAAGCGCCCAATGAATAAACCTGCACTGGTCCTATAAGTTAGATCTTCTTCTCCACGATCCATTCACTTGGATCCCACCAAGAATGCAGCATAAGAACTTTCTCTCGAAAATTCCCAAAGCTTCCTCATCGCGTAGTCAATGGCTAGGTCTCCGATGCATAAACTAGGACAGATCTTATAAGACACTAATAAAGAAGCAACTTAGTTCTTAATTTGAGAAAACTGGATTTTAAATAACTGTTCAAGGCATAAAAGCATCTATTTGCAGCAATGATTCTTTTATAAATTTCTGGGGCCAGCTCATTTTTAATATTTTTCTCGATTCCAAAATAAGTAACACTGTTAACTTTTTTAAATTTAAAATTGCTAATTTCTATGTGACTAAGTTGTAAGTCGGACTTTAAACAAGGTAAATATTTAGTTTTATTCTCGTTTGCAGATAAGTTAAGAATGGAATTCAACTAAGGAATATTTTCCAGATTGAAAATTAGTCATTATCGTTGGATCAACAGCCCTGTGTGTGGTTCTCCGGAATATTTTTCCAAGCAGTTCTGTTTGTCGCCAATTCCAAACCCTTACGATCTTGAAATCAGTGTTAATGCAGTTCAACCATCGAAGTCTTGGCCGTCTTCTAGTTCTACTATCCATAGGTTTATGTTTGAAGAAGTTATATGTTGGATTAGTAGTGTCCAAAAAAGCGGCAAATATGCTTACAAATCTACTTAATTTGCAGTCCTAATGTCTTAAAATTATTGTAAATTTCAGCATTTGCACTTCTATAACAATCACCCTCTTGAATTCCACCAAAAATGGTTCTCAGGATCTTTCTCTCACAAATCGCACACACACATACATACAATTTTGACCTTTTCTTTTTTTGAGAGTGTCCAAATCTCAGAAGTATAGGTCAGAACTGGGCGGATAATAGTTTTGTATAATAGTAATTTTGTATTTGTCTTTATGTATGTTGATCTAAAGAAGGTTCGAAGACCGTTTAAACATCTAGATTGAAAATTGCATCAAGTATGTCCTACAAAGAACAATATAAATCATCTCGTTATTAATTTTTGTCAGAATCAGTCCATGTTGCTAATTTCACCATCTACTATTGAATTCTTGTCAACACTTTCTTAACGAAGATCAGTTTTTGTTTTACAACCATTTAAACCAATTATATTCTTCATACAGCCTTATACTCGGTCTTTCTTTCATTTCTTACACATTACACTCCTGTTCTGTTGGAGATACAATTGTACAATGCAGCTGCTGAAACATCACAATATCTATTTCCTAATAGCCCATTTTTTACCATTTTTTTATTAACTAGCTTTCTTGTCTGTCCGAGTGGAATTTTTTAAATTGATTTTAAACTAACTTCCCGATGAGCTAGATACTTGAAAGTTGGACCATCCCTCAGAAGTGGATGACAATGCATGAAAATGGTTAAAAAAACATGGTACATAAAAAAAAAGTTTTTATTAAAAAAATTATTCTAGTTAAAAATATGTTTCATTTTCATTTTGATGTATTATTTTATACGAAAGAATCGGAAATAAATGATGTAAATAGGATAAAATTATACGGATTCTTAAGGCGTTTATAAAATCAAAATGTTTGTCTCATGTAGCTTTTTTTTGTTTTGTTTATTTAGAAAAAATTGCCAATAATTTCGATATCGGTGTGGACTAGCAAAAAACGGTATTTATGTATTATACCGTTCTCCAATTTCTTCAAATCAAAAGACGTCGCTGAAAGCCGCGATATGCAGCCGATAGTTGAAACCATTACCGCGCATGTTCGAACACACAAATAATAACAGTAACCGCACGCATTTGGCGACTTTTTTTGAATTACCTTGATTTGGTACAATGGGTCGGTTGTATAATATGCAAGTACCATATAAATCAAATTAAGCACCCAAATCGTCAAAAGTTGAAAATTATATTGTATTTTTTAACTCTGCATTTCTTTTTCATTTCTGTAGTAAAAAAAATATCTATATTTTATTAAATTTTAAGAAGGACCATACATGATTATCCTGAATTATTATTATTATTTAAATAAAAAATATGTTTGATAACTATTTAAGATACATCAACGCCGTTGAAATCAGAAATGTAAAAGAGCAAACATCTAGTGAATTTACGTGTAAAACCAGAAAGAAAATTATGGGTAAATTTTAATCTCTTAAGGAAGGAGGAGAATTGCGCGCGAAATTAATTAATACCAAAAATCCACATTATTTCAAAATAAAAAAGAAGTTACACTTCATTATTCGACTTTTAACGTGATACATAATTTCTACATGAATTGAAAAATGAAAATTTAAATGAACATAATATTGTCTGAATTCAGAATATTTGTTTAAATATTCATCATATACATTGTCTGTCAGAATAAAATTTCAGTTTTTCGAACTTTTATCTCATTTTTACAAGTTTTAAAATAATTAGTGAGGAATTTTTATTACGAATTTATCGTTCTATCAAAGAATAAAAGTGCTTTAAATTATTCCAGAAATATTTTTTTAAAGAAAATCTAATATTAAGCTAAAATTAAAACTAATTTTCGAGCTATAATAATTGTTAAAATTTAAAAGAAAAATTAAGTTCTATAAATCATTTCCTATGATGGATTTTTATTCAGATACATTTTAATTTTTAAAAAACTAGTTATTATTGACCTTCAATTTTAAAATTGTTCTTTTCCATCCAATTTTTAAATCGTTCTTTTTCATTTGGTTGTGTGCTACCTAAATAAACAAATGTATACATTTCGCAATAATTTTTTACAAATAAAAAAACATTTCAGATGAATTCTAATAACATAAAAGGAGAATTTGCAAAAAAACCTCTTAAAATGTTTTTTTTACAAAAATTATTAATACATTTTATTTTTCATATAAACAGATTAATATTAATTTATATAATTGATAATAGCAATTTTTTTACTTAAATCTTTACTATAACAATATTCATTTATATAAATATTATATTTATTTTATTTTAGCTGGATACAACACATTTTTAAGGTAAAATTAAATTTTATTTTAATTTATTAAATTGTAATTGTATTTTAGACATATATTCAGTCTCTCTCTCTTAAAAGAACTGATATTGATCGGTTAAAGGAGCAGATACAATAACTTTATTGGAACAGAAAAAAAAAACTTCTAACCACTTAATCCATTACACTTGAGCACATATTTGTATTTTATGAAGCACAGCTGTAACTACTTACAGTATCACAGCTGCCAAATCTGCGAAAATACAGCGTCATATTCCAGTTACTTAAGTTTCTTCTTCAATATAGGAGTCTAAATTTAGTGTATTGATTTTCGAATGCCATATAAGAATATTTCGCAATTCTTAAGAAAACACTATTTCGATTTCTTTCGACGTCTCTTGTAAAATTTAGTTATATAAGTTTATAGAACACATCATTAAAATATCGTTTGGCTAATTAATTTTATGCTTTCTTATGAATCATTCGGTAGTTGAAGAATCCTAATATTAGATTTGTTTGAATGTATGAATATCGTTTGCAATATTTTAACTGATAACACTGTTTCCATAACTGATTAATGTAGCAAATTGTTAAAAAAAAAGAACAATTTTATGGTTTAAATTCTTGGAGTTTGTAATAAATTTCTTTAAATTTTCATATTGAGAGATGTTTTTATTTTCCTTATTTCACCACTCGTAAAAAGAGTATTTTACAGGAAACTACTTATGTTTGAAAACAAGAAAAGCGCAGTATATATTCACTCAAAATATTCTTTCCTTACAAATTTTAATTTGAAAGTTTAGAGGATCAGTTCAAGTGAGCATTATAATACTAAGTTTGCCCTTTTTCATGATTATATGTATTTTTTTCTCAACTGTTGTTAGATTCAAATTGTCCTTTTTTAAAAATGTTTTTCCATCCGTATCACATCCAATGTATGTGAAGTATAAAAAGACTGATTTTTAAGTTTTTTTAAATTTTATTATTATTTTTTGCTTAACATTAGGAATAAGGAGCATTAAATTATGGACATTTATTTTGATATATATGCGGTATATTATAATTTAAAATATTTTTACTCCACAAGGAAATGGAATTACGCATTTATTTCTTAAGTGTTTTTTTTTATAAAGTTTTGAGTACACAAGCATATTTTTTTTAAAAAAAAACACACACACACATAATTTTGTTAAACCGAAGTTCAATTTAAATTAAGAAAAAATATATTTTAAGGTTTTGAAATTCTATGCCTCTGTTTACATAAACAGTAATTTTGCCGAATTAAAATAATAATATTTGAAACTGAAGATACGCAAAAAGATTGTATGAAAAGCCTGAGGAATTTTAAGTATAATATCAAAAACTCCTCTAACAGTGATCTCAAATTATTTTCTACTATTTTACGTAATTTATACTGTGCCATGTATTTAGCAAAAAAAAGTTATTTAATATTACTCTTGTGTGAAAGGAAAAACCATTGAAGATATTCTAAAAATATTCGCCCTCGATCAGATTTTTTTTCTTTCAATTAAAACTTTTTACTACCCAAATTATATTAATCAGAAAGGCGTTCAAATGTAAGACTGTGTGCGAGAGAAACATTAATTTTTAAATAAAATTGTTTTCAAAGATTTTTCTAAAAATTCATATAAAAATTAAAACATTTTGGTACTTACATATTATCGCAACCTATTGGCGACATTATATGAAACGAAGTGCACGGTTTCCAATTCAGCGAGTACGTCACATAGGAAATCTGGGTTGCCAGCTTGGCGAGTTATAATAGAGTTGGCGATTTTTGCAATAATACGTTACCAACATTTTTTTAAATTAAACGTTCGATATTATACGTCAATAACAGTTCAATAAACATATAAACAAGTTCAAAAATTAAACAGAATTTTAAAACAATTGCAAAAAAAAAAAAAAATTATAGAAATCTTTAGTAAAACTTTGAACAACTATATTACTCTAGGAAAATCAGGGATTCTTTACATGCCTGCAAGATCCCAGAAAGAAGAATAGAAGTTTTAATGAGAGATCTCGGCAGTCATCAAGATTATGTTTTTGACAAAGACTATATGACTGCTATGACTGAAGTCTTAAGTTCTATGTTTGCCTTTTCATGGGCCCGCATTTAATTTTTTATGGATAACAATATGCACGTCCACCCAGTGCTCATCAGAACCACAAATTTCTAGAAAGCGAGAAAAGTCATTGGATTTATTGGCCAACCAGATCGCAAAAATTTAACCTTATAGAACGTATTTGAGATGTTCTTTCTAAAGCAATTACAATTTGCCTTTACTCTTCCAGAACCATCTAAGATCTAAAAACTGTTTTCCTGGAAAAGGGAAATCGAGTGCTACAGGAACTTATGAACTGTCCCATTTCCAACACTTTGGGCAAGCAGTATAACAATAAGAGATGACCACATTTTCCAATATATGTTGTGGGATTTTTTGTAATGAAGTGAGGCAATAAGATTACTTCCTTACCGGGTAGCGTAAGGCTCACACAGCTATTAGCACAAAAGGCATTTTGTTCTAGCTTAAATAAACAAAACAGTATATCCATAGTAACTTGATAATGTTCACAGCCTTTCGCTGTAGAAAAGTTCTAGTTTAATGTCAGTTCATTCCAGCCTTTGCTTTACGGACTCCGGCACTCCATCTTTCAAAAGTCTGCGATGTTCATCTCTCTTGGTCTTTGAGGGGCGGCTGCCCCCACAACCTCTATCGAGCGTCTTCGAAGAAGAAAAAACTGAATTGGAAGGTAATGCCGAAAATTGAAGGACATCAAGGAGGTCCGCGTCAACTTACGAGACAACCCTTTAAACTCCCGGGGTGGGCTTCTTTCACGCCCCCAATCATCTCTGATTGGTGAACATGGCAGATTTGCACATTGCTCTCCTCACTTTAATCCTACTCCATTAGTGCTTGAAGACTACAGGCCGGCGCGTCTGAATCCAACTCCGAGGCAGGATTTAGTTGACCATCTGGGCGTCTATAAATCGCCCTGTCACACTGACACTGAGGGTACGTCATTATCACAACAGACCTACATTCCTTTTTATTCAAATCTTTCGCGGCCCACATGTGCGAGGGTGACCCAACAAAGAAGATAATTCACAGGAGTCTTCTTTCTATGGATCGCTGATATTAAAATCGTCTGGATGTCGGATAAAGGAAAGGTGTGCGACATCAAAGTCGTTTTCTGAATCGGCTCACATCTGTAATCTCCCGGTCATGAGAGAAGAATAGCCGGTCTTTTTTGGAAGATACAATGTCCCGTCTTGACATCTTGGTTACCTTGTACGTCAATCTTGACAAGTATTGTGGCGGAGTGTTCTACTAATAAGCCGACGTCATACTTTCCACTTTGCAACCTCTTTCTTAGACTTTTCTGCACAAAGTAACCGTTCACATGATCATTCGTGAAAACCATATAACTGTTGATATTCTTTTTTTTCCTTTTATATCAAGCTATGCACCTTGTGGCAACTCATATCACAGATTTTTGGTAGTCCCTACGAAGGGAATTTTAAGCGCCTCTTCCCTATCCGATAGGGAAACTTTAATTTCTAAAAGGGTAAGAATTTATTATTTCGTTTGGGCTGTGGCAACGATAACTTTCAATCCGATTTATTTTTATTCAATCGATTGCTTTATGTAATGTTATCGTTTGATTTTATATTGTTATTCTAGTAGTTGCTCTACATGTTACATGGTTTGATTTTTTAATGAAATAATAGAAAAATGTTGCTATATCTGTTTGGAATTGAACAATATAAGATTGGCCCTTAAAATAAGGAAATTTTTTCATACCTTTTACTTCTGGAGATAATTATCCGAAAGTGAAAATCCTCTTTGATTACTAGTGTATATTTCATCCAAATACATTCGAAAATTAAAAAAAAAAATTTTTTTTTAAAGTTCGAGCTTTTATTATTTTTTTCTTCAATAATTTCTTTGCTTTTTTTTTTTTTTTTTTTTTTTTTCCAGGATGAGCCCCTGCCTGGTCCCTTAAATTACATAATATTCTGAATTTTTAGATTTTAAGTATAATTAATGGAACAATAGCTTTTTTAAAATAAATTTAATTGAATAATTAAGAAGAATATGGGGGAAACGCAAGAGGTATACTCAGGTACCTTTCCATAATTTCCATTTCTTTGTCTAGCCTTCATAAGTATTATTTTAAAGCACAATGAATGCAAAAGCAAGTCTTAAGCAATTTTAATTCGTTATCTGTTACACAAGATTTCTATAAGCTAATTAATGTTACTCTTCTCACAGCTTTGAAAAAAACTTTGGTTATTGAATAACATAGCATTTAAAATTTTTTTTTTTTTACTTTCGCATTGTGTATAACTCGATGTATACTTATTAATTAATTTCTGAAAAAGAAAAGTCCGTGTGGACCTACAGCTATCCAGACAATGAAACATTTCATTGCGAATTAACATCTGTCCTAGTTTAAATGAACAGCGTTCACATTATAATAATTCATTGTTCCAAGTTTTAAATTCTTATTCATATTTAAAAGAAAACGAGATTGCTTTTGGAGTTACTTGCATAGAATCGCTATTTAAACAGAGCGTGCTTCACAATTATTTGACCAGATGTTCAATGCTGTCTGTCTCTGACTAAACACTATCACTTAACTCTTTCATACACACACAAATGCCGATTCGTAGAATTTCAGCTGGAGAAAGATGTAATAATCTTTTAAACTCAGTTTAGATTTTTAAATATGATTTAATATTATTTGAATTTCATTTTTAAAAACTGAATACCTTGTTTGACAGAGTAGAAAATTTCTTGACACCAGAGTAATGTAAAAAAATATTTTCAAAAATCGAATTTTTCTCTATTGGCATTTTTATAAAGTTTTATAAAACATATTTTCTAAAATTAGGCAGTGTGTCAAAGATGTAAAATTTGTAATTTTATAAAAAATAGATCAAATAAGTAAAAATAAAGAAATTAATCTCATATTCCATTTTTTTTGTTGTTAAATGTTTAAAAATACATGTGTACTATTTTTTTAAAATTTTATGCAGATTTCATTAAAAATATACATAAATTTAGCATAAGTTGTGATAGAAAAGATGGAGATTTTTAAATTTTGAAAAATCACTGAATAATTTTAATTTTTGTATGTTAAGCGACAAGGTAAGCTCTTTTCTTACAATAAAAAAAATAGGGTATGATGATGCATTAAACGTGTTATTGTTAATTCTGAAAGTATTAGTTTTTGAGAAAAAAGTAATTTGCATTGATGACGCAAATAATTATTTTATAACTTTGACTTACAAAACAACAAATACAATAATCTTAGCTTTTTTTAAAAATAATAATAAGCTGATGAGACACTACGCCGTATATATATGCAGGAATATATATTGTCCTTATAAGCCAACATACATGCAAAACTTGAATTTGTTTTCTTTATTCAATTCCTACGCGATTAACTTCCACTCTCTCTATATTTATATATATATTTATCTTGTTTAAATTTTCTATCGTTAATAAAATGTATTTTAAAGCACTCTATTGAGCTGAAATTTTATATCCACGATTATTTTGGATGACAGTACAGTAATTATAATTAATAAAAATTAATTGATTAAAACTAATTATTCAAAGAATTACAAATACAACCACGTCGGCATAATTTTTGGCGACTTAGGGACCATTTTGGCGACTTGTGTCAAAACTTCAAAAGGTTTCTTTCTCACATTTTAAAGCGCTCATTTTAGCTGAAATTTTCTATACACTATTGTTTTGGGTAACAATACGATAATTTAATTATAATTAATTAAAATTAATTCACTGAAATTAATTATTTAAAGAATTACAGATACAGCCATGTTGGCTTCATTTTTAGCGACTTGGGTCAAAACTTCAAAAGATTTTTTTTCCTCACGTTTCAAAGCATTCAGTTGAACTGAAATTTTATATACGCGATTGTTTTGGATGACAATGCGATACTTAAATGATAATTAATAAAAATTAATTGCCACTTAATATTGTGATTCTGTCATATGTATATACATATTTATATTAATTGTAACTATTTAATAAAAGAAACTAAATAAATTTGTTTTTGTTGATCTAAGTAGGAATTGACTTAAAATTTTTTTACATATATATTGCTTGTTTTTATGTATACAGTCAAACCTCTATGTAAGGAACCTCAATTTTGCGATTTTATCTATTTTATGAACTTTTTCCTGGAACCAAGAACACCCCCCTTTTTTTTAAAAAAAAATATTTCCAAACATTTCCATCCAGTTTTACCAGGTGTCTAACACACCTAAAAAAAAGCAATAAAATTGCCCTAACTTTTCAAATAAAAACTCAAATAAAATTAACAGATTTTATCAGTAATTGAGTTTAGGGACGCGTGTGGTAACGTATGCTAAAACTATTGGTTATAAAATAATGTAAGTTTAAAATTAGAAAATGTCATTAAAATTCATTAATTATAATATAAAATTATGTTTTAAACGTTATAAAATTATGCATTCCTGAACAATGTTTATTTTTCTTGTTCTCTTTGCAGATTTCTTTTTGATGAGTAAGATATATAAAAAATGAATAGATATAGATTTTTTCAAAAAAAGTATGAATAATAATTTTTTTTTAAAAAATATATTGTTTATGACTTTAAAATTTGTTTCAAGGGTCTTGAAAGTACATTAAAATATGAATCTCTATTTAAAGAATTTTCCATTCTACGAACTTTTTTTCGGGATACAGCGATTTCGTTAAATAGAGGCTTGACTGTATATTTTATGAATATTTTTATAAATGTGAAAATAGCAATTCAAATTTTGCATACAATAGAAAAACCGTTTTCAAACAATAGAAGAAGAAAAAAGAAAGATGGGATTTATATTTATCTAAAACATTACCGAGCATTTAGAAAAACTCTGCTTCGTTTCTCAAAAGAACTTCCCTCACACAGAATCAATTTGAATATTTAAATTTTAGAAAGGAGAGAGCGCATCTCTCTCTCGAAATATTTTAATATTAATTTTATCGTAGACTTCATTTTATGTATTTAAAGGCGCCACGCCGAATCCTATTATACTTCATCTGTTTGCACAAAACTTATGGAATAATAATAATTCTAATATGTAGACAAAAGGACGCAGACGGTTTTTCGCCATCTGATTAAATTTAACTTGCTAGATAAAGGAAATGAAGTTTGTCTTTTCGCAAGTGTTGAATTGTTTGCTTAAAGTGAATTCAAACATTCTAATATACTTAATAAGAGGATCATAACATGTTTTTTTTATTTCTTTGTAAGCTGGGCGGAGTTAATCTTTTGATATATAAATTGAAAACAAATATTGCATTATTTGTTATCGTTCTTGCCTGCTTTCACCAATAATGAACTAATTTTCAAAAATATACACACACAAAAAAAATGAAAAATTTGTGAAGTTCTCATAGAGTTGAAGCGAAATTCCTAAAACATTTTAAACTATCGATTGATGTATTGTTTTTATTCATATATAATCAGGTTTCCAAGAAATGGCTGAGGAATAAATTCAATTATACGAATAAATAGAGTTATTTAATTGGTAAAGTCGCTATTTCTATCTGGTGATTTCCGAATTCCTTCTTTTAATTTTGGCTTTCTTGGCGAGTTAAATGATTTTTGTATTGCAGTGAATGACTGCATTACTTTGTGTGTTCGTATTTTTTTTTAAGTTATTCTTTCAGTTTTTTTAAATAAAATTTTTGCACAATTTGTTCTATGTTCACTTTTGCATAACGTCGGGTATTTCAGCATGTCAAAAATAATAAATACTAAAAGCTCAAAATTCTGAAAAATAGTTTGAAAATGCAAATGAAAACCATAATTTTTTTTTTTTTTTTTTGGCTGTTGTTGCAAAAACAATTAAATCTTTTTTAGAATGATTTCTTAAGAATTTTCCCGACCTTTAATGCTTATTAATATTTAAAATACAAAAAAAAAAAACAATAAAAGCTAGTTTTATATTTTCAGCATAAACTAAAAAGATGTATTGCTTTTTTTTTTAATGAAACAAAGAAGTGAGAGAAATGATTTCCTTCTCTCCAAGATACATTTACTTTCACCATTTGAAGTGGTCATGGCCATGAACTCATGGCTGGAGTGTCATGAATTCGAGCCCTAATGATATTGAAGACTCTCAATGTAGAGGGGTTGATGCACTTTAGTTTCAAAGCACAAAAAGCTTAATAAAAAAAAATCTCTTAGAGAGAGTTGAAATAAATCCCGAAAAATGATTTAAAATTAGAAAAATGGCAGCGATTTCTTAACCGTGATAAATATACGCTCAGTTCAGGGAAGTCTTTGACCCGCCGTGTAGACGAGGCTGATGCACGTTAAATCTGTTGGCATGATGTGTAGATTGGAGAGAGGGGTGCCAGAGCTCAGGTGTGGTGTTCGTCACATGACTGTGGTTAAAAATTACGAGGCTCGTCAAAAAGAATACAACCGACGCTAAGCGGAATAATCCCGCTGGTAACCTTTTACCACCCCATTTTCAAAACAAGTCGTGGTCTTTTCTTATCAGTTATGTTTATTTCATAATGCATGAAAAATAGACGAAAAACCAATGAGAACTAACTTTAATAACATTTTTTATGTGTATATTCTGTGTTGTCGCCAATAAAGCCTGCTTGGCGAGATTTGCGCCGGTGAAATGGAAAAGTACCCCGAATAAACTAATTGAACTAATTAAAGCAGATACTTTATTAATGTTTATTACTTTAATAATGTTTTAAACTTTATTAATGTTTTTTAAATGTTTCATGTTACTCATTTAAATAAAGGTCTAGTAAAACGTTCTGGATTTTAAGGAATAATAGAGGAAAAAATAGTAAAAGAACACCTCACACATACTTAGAGTACTGTTAACTATGAAACTAACTAGTGGTCCTCAACCTCCTGGCCACGGGTCAGCAACAGTCCGTGGATCAAATAGTACCAGGCTGCACAAGGAGCATTAAGTTATTTCTATTTTATTTGCGGTGGTGTATTTCTCTCGAGTTTGCGTGACTTTTTATGGAAGTCACTTTGTATTCCATGCTAAATCCTTCTATATTAATTTTTTTTATGTGTAACTTTATTCTGAAGGCATGTTTAAATACAATTAAATTAAAATTATTGAATACAAACAATCTAAAAACATTAGCAATCAACCCTTAGAGGACCACGCTAAAATTATCAGATATTGACCGGTCTGCGGCGATAAAAAGGTTGGGCAGCACTGCTCCAAGGTATCACATTAAATGAATCCGTATTGAGTGAAACATTATTTCAATCAGAAAATAAATGATTCGTTCTTATCAAATTTTGTTAAAACAAAAATATTTGTCAAAAAATAATGAAGGGGTGAAAAGCAAAACTAACGGAATATGTTTATGGCTCAATATTATAAAATGGAAAGAAAAAAAAATTAACTATAGAAAATGCCAGTCAAATTTCTTTCAGACCATTTTATCTTTTTCTTTCTTCATACATCACGCGACAACATAGAACATCATTTTCTAATTTTCGTCATGTTTCAAGGCTCCTTTTTTTTTCATTTGGATCAGTTTCATCAATCAATTTACATGCTTTTTCAATGGCATTTTATATCCAAAGATATGGTATATAATAATTATAAAAAACAGCCAATCACATGACGTGAGTTGGATGTCAAGAATAACAGATGTACACACGCGATTAAGCTATCATAGTAATTTATTTTTGGGGTTGAAAATGCCATGACCCACCCCCCTCCTCTCTCGGCGATCGAGTCGTACATATGCATGCTCACTTATCATTGCACACTTGGCCTTGACCAATTAATACCTTTCATTTTGGCAGTACTATATTAAGAGGGAACACACACATTTTGACGAGAATACTTCGGGGCAAAAATATTTTAAACCGTATAATAGTGAATCAGTCAGTGGCATTCACAAAGGTGTGGTTTGGTGGTTCACCCCCCCCCCTCCTACTTCTTATAGAGACCAACAGATTTTTAGTTTTAATCATAAAGATTACACTTCAGTTCTAAAGTCAGCGAGTTTTTTAGAATGTAACACCCTTTATAAGAGAGGTCTATGTACGGTATTGCAATCAGTGCATACTAATTAATATTTATTTCCGAAATTATTGACTGTGCTATAGAGGGATCAACACTGAATGAAGTCACACTAAGCGACGTATTCCTGGATCACATTTTAACTCATTCAGTGAAATATATTGATTACTTAATGGAAATAAAACCTCTTATTGAATACAATGGATGAAATTTGTCTTTGTAAAGAAAGCACACAATATGATGTTTACGGGACATGACATAGATGACCATGCTAAAAAAGTTTTGCATACATATGTTTTATGTGGGTTTTTCTATTACTTCTTGTTATTTAATATCGTAAATATGCTTTTTTATGTCCCTTGATTTTACATTATTTCTATTTCAAATTAATTTCCTGAATTTGCTTATGTAAATATGTTGAAGTGTGAACTGCATTTTCTCTCTTCGTAAACAACGTCGATTTTGAGTGAAGTCTCAAAAGGACGTCAACGACAATTGTAGATGTTACAGGGATTTAACTTTTCACATCGATTTTAATTTATACCAATGACTACCTTCTTGAATAATTTAATTGAAACTAGTTAATAATTCATTTTTTCTAATGAGTGATTAATTTCATACGTTTTCATCTTGTATGAATCTCTCTACCTGAAAAATTTTAGAACTACTGTTTATATAATATATACAGGGTGGTCCCGAATTCATGGTACAAACTTTAAGGGTAGGTACAGGACATTGTAACAACCATTTAATTTATAGGAATGTATGGGAGGAAGTGACGCGGTGAGACACACACACAAAAAATAAGAGACGGAAAGAAAGACAAAGTGTTTATTGAAAGCATCGTTGAGGTGTTTAAAATAACTATTCATAACTGTTAAACAGAATAGTTATGAGGTCTAGTCGCAGCGCACATTGCGGTAACACCAATCAGCAGTCGGAGAAGACAGTCTGCCAGATTCAAAGCTTGTACATGCTGAAAATGGAAGAGGTGTAAGCAATTCTCGTTTAACACTCTACAAATGGTCTGATGACTCACACTTACGTGATGAGCAACAGCTCTTGTTCCTGACTCGGGTCTATCAGCAACAATGTTCAAGATGCTTTCTTCCAGGCTTGGGCTATGTATAGCTCTTTGTCGATCAGCATCGTGTCTGGTGACGTGGAACAAACGTGTTTCAAAAAGTTGATGATGTAACTGCTGAAAAATTCTGAGATCCGGCATTCGTCGATCGGGAAACTGAGCGTGATGGAACTTTTCTGCCGTTACCATTTGCGCTGCCGTACATTCAATGCGTGTCTGCATTTTCGGCATACGTAAAGTCTTGCATCGTAGACGTTAGCACAATTGCGAATGGCTCATTCCCCTACTGAGATGCATTATTTTGAATGGTGGCTAGACATCTACTGTCTCTACTGGCAACGCAACCAACCGATAACTCCATCTGTCTTTTTTCTTATTCCCCCTATTTGCACCTCACCGCATCACTTGCCCCCATACATTCCTATATAATAAATGTTTGTTACAATGTCCTGTATCTACACTTAAAGTTTGCTCCATGAATTCGGAACCACACTGTATTTAATTTTTACATTTTTAGATAAGACCAAATATACACATGTATTTATACTGCATAAAACTTGAAAAGCAAATGAATAAAATATGATACTAGAGTAACAATAAATAGGCGTCAAATGTTTTAATTTTAAAATTTCAAAAAGAACCTTATTAGAAAGTTTTATAAAATAAGAGCTTCAAATCCAAAGGTATGCAGGGAACGTTATAAGTAATATACAATGTATAAAATAACATAAATGATATTAAAAAATAAACAATTTCCGTTGAAATTAACATGTTTATTAAATGTTAAGAAGAGAGCATATATTTTGATTTTACTAATTTCATTAAGTTTTTAATGAATCTTTTAATAGCATGCATGTAGGTAGCATCTAAAGGATGAGACTACGTGGTCGTTACTACCCAAGTTTTCGCAACAGTCCCATTTTTCGTACCCCCACAAACTATAACGATAGAGTTTTAACATGGTAAGCGCCACTTGAACTACCTTATTTCGAAATTACGAAGTCCGCAGGCAATAGTTTTTGTGTTGCTTCAGCATGCGACGTAACTTAAATCAAATTCAACATGTTAAGAAACTATACATTCAAATAAAAATGTATTGCATCATTTCGTTTAATTGCTTAGGAAAATAATAAGATTTGAAAAAGCAAGGACAAATTATATAACTTTTGCCACACACATAGCGAAAGTTTTTTTTTCTTTCATTTTAACAAACTTTGATTTTAAATGAATTTGTAAGCATCCGAACCATTAAGACATATGTTATTTCTTGATCAAGCCATTCTTACTTCATTTTGTGGTTTTTTGGAAACTATGTCAATGGCATCTATTGCCTGGTTTTTCCCGCGTACACGTCTCATCTCCAATATATTTATTCAACCTTTAATTATGTTTCAAAGGTACAATTTTCATTTATAAGCACGTCTTGGAAAATTACATGTCTTCTTTAAAAATGAACCTTTCCCCCACTAAAGACTTTACTGACCACACTGAAACTATAACTATTGATTATATACTTTTTAAAATGCAGTTCCGAGCTGCGGAGTCTTTGTATTACAAATATTTGTAAGTTGAATGATTATTTGGAATACATAATTCACAAACACACACTTTGACCAAATGCACACTTTTTTCCAGTACGGCTTATTTTTTTATTTGTCCCCATTCTCAATTTTAAAGTGACTTTAAAAATGATTTATTTTCTTCAAAAAAAAATTCAACTGATTTTTTTTTGAACAATTTTTTATAATTCAAAATTTTTAGATTTTAAAAATTTTAATCATATACTACCTCGGACATGACATAATATCATGTTCATATTACATATGTATAAAAGCTAAGTTTTAATTAAAGTTAAATATAAAGTTTTTAATGTATTGTTTATGAAAAGGCCTAACGTTATATATATATATATGGCTTAAATTTGGCCCATTTCATTCAGAAGAAAAAAAGAAACCAAGAAAATATTATATTCTGACTTCACTATCCTATAGTTTGGTAAATTTATTTTAGTATTCAATTGTTTCGTGATATTCCACATTTTATTGCATTATTCCAAAAAACTTGAAATCTCTGGGTCTAGGAAAGAGAGGGGAAGAAAAAAAAATCAATTATTATATTTTTACTGAATATAGCGCTTATATTTGATGGTTAAAAAGTTCTGAAAAAACTATTCCTAAATGGGTCAAGGTGGACCCTGTAGGATATATGTTAAATAATAATATCCGTTTTAATATGTACATATATGATATAGTTTTGCATAGGGAGGTGTGATTAACAAATCTAAAGCAGAATATCATCAGTGATGTTTAGCGAATTCTTGAGGCCCTGGGCCCTTATGCAAAAGTAGGTCCCACCTGCAATTCCTCTAAGTAGACAGTTTATAGCAGGGGTGTTAAACTCGCGACCCGCGGACCTCATGCGGCCCTCAATGAACATTTTTGCGACCCGGCCAGTATATCAGTATACAATAATATATAATGAAATATCAAAATTTCCCCCGAAATAAGAAACATAGTAGCAGAGAAGAGATGTCAAGTATCAGAAGGTAAAAATTAAATTTTCCTTACCCTTTATATATGTTTATTATAATGTCTTGTTCGAAACAAACCGTTTCAATGAATATTTATTTTTTGTACGGCCCACTCTAAGTTAAACTTAGTTTGCTTAGCCCAAGTTAGCCTTTGAGTTTAATACCCTTGGTATATGGCATACTTTTGTTCATACTTCGTTGAATTTATTTGTTGCGGTGTAATACGTAACCAATAAATGTGAAAAACTCACAATCTCACAAACCAACTCAAGCCGCCTTTGCCTAAATGGTGGCAGGCTTAGGCCTTGGCAGAACAGGGGACGTAACATAATAATGCAATCTTGCTACTGTTGCCAGCTTCTATATAGTTCGAAATTCCCAGTTTTTCGGAGAATTTATCTGTAAATAACATTTGACGATTCAAATTATTCGGACCATTATCTTATTGAGGCTCAGTCAAGTCCTTGGGCATGCGCATGGGCCCAGTTGGCCCATGCCTCAAAATGTCCATGATTGTCAAAGTGGAAAAAATAAAACATGAATTTAATGAACCATTTTCCCTCATTTTCTTTTCATATTCTTCATCAAATTATTTTCTATTAGTTTTTTATGTGATTATTAGTATGTTTGTAAAAAAATATATGATGTAAATCAAACGAAAAATTACAGGATCTATGAAGAAAATAGTTTTTAGAAGTCGATATTGCAAAAGGTCTGGGAACCCCTGATACAGTAATATTTTAAAACTTTCGATTTGCCAAAAATTAAATACAATATCAATGGATAAAATGCTGTACCAACGGAATAAAAATATATACAATTACTTTAATTATATATATATATATATATATATATATATATAGGGGTAATTATTTATATTTCTTTTTTTGAGGGGAGAGGCTCACGATATAAAAGGATTTTTCTTTGTTTCACATAATTTGGTTTGATCGGCTAAACAGTTAATCTAGGGAAGAATTTGTTTCCAAGATGCCCGGTCAAAAGGGCTTGAACATATCACTCCAAAAATGAAAAGTTATAAATATCTGTCCACTCCGCTTTCGTTATTTAAGCATTCATTCAATTGTTGCTTAACATCAAACGAAACTCTTTCCTCTGACATCAACTAATAATTCCATATCACAAAGCCCAATCATTTACTTAACCTACAAAATGCATTCGAACCCAAATGGCATCGAAGAACAATGGAATAAGGAAAAACCGTCTTGTCTCCACGACACAGATGATGAACGTCTGGTGAAAGTGCGTCCATTTCGTTAGGGAAATGATTTATAGTCTTAAGTTCCTTTCATTTTTCTCGACATAATGTTCTTCTGTTAAGCGAACCAATAAACAAACGGATCTAGTTTTTCACCCACCAGCAGTCAATGGACCTGGCAATATGAAAAAAAAAAAGAGTGGGTTTTCGAGATGGATGAATTCTTTTTCATCACGTGACTCAGATTATTTTGGTTTATTGTGGGTTCCCAGGTTCAAGTTCTTCAACGAGACCAAGATTGGATTTAAAAAGAAGGGGGGGGGATAAAAAAGTTTTGAGTAGGTGGGAGTTGAGAGACCTTATAAGAAAATGATAGCGATGTTTCGTAATTGGTCGTTGCTTCTGAGGAAGGTGTGTGTGACCAAAATGAAAAGTAAGAAATTTGTACAACATGTTGGGCCTGGAGGGGCCAAACCTAAGTTCGCCATATGTGGATCTTTGGGGTTTAACTCACTTTTTAAACAAAGTTCTGGAAAATTAAAAGATTTTAGTTCAAAGCAGAGAACTTTTTAAGCTCGAAAGTCACGTACGTTATCGAAAAAGGTTTACATTCAAGCATCTTTAATAAATACATTAAAATCATACGTTTGTTTTTATTAGTAATATCGAAATTGTACAACTTTTATCAGTTTTAAATATAGAAGGTGTTTTTTAAAGTTAAGAGCAATATGTGTAATAAATTAATGTTTACTAATAATTCGCGCGTGTGAATCTTATTTGTTTATAATAACTAAATCATATAACTCCGAATAAAAGTCTCATCTCAGAACACGTCTCATTTCATCTCGTACTAAATGATTAAAACCAACATTTTGATAGATTATTGACGATTTCTCGTGAAAAGGATAAGACCTTGAATTCTTGACAGATTTATTCGTGATTCTTGGACAAAGGATATCATAATAACTCACATGTGCCTTACTAAGCGGTTGAAATTTTCCCTAAGACACTGATGTTGTTGTTACGTATGCCACCTGATCGACAATAACATCAGATCAAGGTCCACGAAATTCATCGCGGCTAAGGGCTAGAATTTTACGCCTGTCGTTAGCCTAAGCTTTGAGCCCCCATGAAGGCGACAGTACGAATTTGCTCGGAACAACACAACAGATAGCGACACCATTCGGACCCACTGATTTAACGAGCACGGTCTCCGTGTGCACTCGGCGGACATTTGGTGGCATCGGGCATCGAACCCAGGCCTTCCAGTCTGGAGTTCGATTCTCTAACCACTAGGCTACCCACGGCCTAGACACTGATGTAATTTCTAAAAATATTTTACATTTCCCTTCACCTGATCTCGTGGTAAAAATTTTTATGCAAGGTTTTTCGTACTTTTTCTTGAGTATTTTAATCTAAAACGAATAATTTCCACTCTTGTATTTTTGCTCTTGAGCTAAGAGCCCGTTCAGAACAATTCTGGTGATAAAATTAAACAAATGATGATGTAATCAATATCAAGAAACTTTTTAACTACCCCGATTACAATTCACAAAATGAATACCTTCTCGTCAATACATTATGTATATATACTACTAGAATCCAAAAG
Source organism: Trichonephila clavata (assembly GCA_019973975.1). Taxonomy (NCBI): domain Eukaryota; kingdom Metazoa; phylum Arthropoda; class Arachnida; order Araneae; family Nephilidae; genus Trichonephila; species Trichonephila clavata. The sequence goes on along the minus strand of BMAO01015464.1, from coordinate 1,710 downwards.
TCCGGGGATTACGGTCACCCATGATAGTCAACCATGAAGCCATTTGAATTACATTCTCCCCAACGGCGTACGCAAGGTTGGGGCTTAGAGGCTCAAACCCCTCCCATGAACCAATAGATTTTTAATTTTTAACATAAAGATTACGTCTTGGTCTTTCGTCTACGTTTTTCAAAAAGTGTAATCCCTCCTGTATGTGCAGGATGGTTTCGTCTATATATATACGAGGGTAAGTTGAAAAATGTTTCCCCTGTCGACTGTGGTCAGAGTTGTGTATGAAAGTCAAAAAATAGAATGAGACATTAAAGATATAACCTACTTTATTTTATTATTCTCGTACGAGTATGTTGAGACATTTGTCATATCGCTTGATAAGCTTCAAAAAGTCCTCCAAGAAAAAATCAGGGCTTTGCATATGGAAGAAGCCGTTGAACGGCTATGGGCGAAAGGCGACACAGCAGGAAAACGCGCAAGTCACTGATACACCATTGGGTAGAGGTCGCTGCAAATCAAGCAGATGGCACTGTTACAGTGCCTGCGCAAAGCGGAGACCAGCCTCTCATTTGAGCCCCGGTAGGTATGGAGAGAAGGTGCGTTTTGAATTCGTGGTCAAAGGAGGAAGGATATGGTTATCCGCTATGAATGGGCACGTGGAGTATCAGGAACAGAAATTCATAACCGCCTCGTGGAAGTCTATGGGCCAGGTGTGATGTCGAAGCAAATGGTGCGGAGATGGTGTCGCACATTCAGTGATGGACGTCAGCAAGTGGAGGACATACCGAGAGCTGGACGGACGCGCATTGCCACTACAGATGCAAATGTCGGAAGGTGGATGACATGATTAGAGCGAACCGGCGTATCACCATCGATGAGTAGCGGAAGAACTTGGAATCTCACATGAGCGAGCTCAAAAACATCATCCACGACATTCTTCGATACAGAAAAGTGTCAGCACGATGGGTTGCCCCGACAATTGACCTCGACATACCAGGAACAACCATGGCGGTCAGCCTGGAACATATCGTGCGTTACCATGAAGATGGCAATGACTTTCTGTTTCGGATTGTGACGGGGGATGAAACGTGGCTCCACCATTTCATGCCAGAATCGAAGGCCGCATCTATGGATGGAAAACATCCGTCATCACCTGTCCGAAAAAGTTCAAGACAACTCCCTCTGCAGGTAAAGTGCTCCTCACAGTTGTCTGGGACGCCCAAGGAGTTTGTTGCTGGGACTTTTTGGAGGTTGGAACCATCAATGCTACGCTCGACTGTGACACCCTGTCAAAATTGAAAGAGGCGATTCGGAAAAAGCGGCCTGGCCTTCTCACATCTGGCGTTCTGCTGTTGGATGACAATGGCCAGACCACATTCGGCGACGGCAACGCAAAACCATATTGCAACTCTTGGTTGGAGCACCTACACCATCCACCATACAGTCCTGATCTCGCACCAAGCGACTTCCATCTGTTCCGGCTTTGAAGAAAAATCTCGGGGGAAGGCGCTTTGGAAACAATACGAAGCCGTTCAACGCTTCTTCCATATGCAAAGCCCTGATTTTTTCCTGGAGGGCTTTTTGAAGCTTATTAAGCGATATGACAAATGTCTCAATGTACTTGGTACCTATGTGTAAAAATAAAGGTATGTCATATCTTTAATGTCTCATTCTATTTTTTGACTTCCATATACAACTCTGACCACAGTCGACAGGGAA